>AYEL01089548.1:0-29356 GCA_000484575.1 Olivierus martensii | reverse complement strand
AAATTAATATAACTATCCGAAGAATCAATCTGCTTGTTGGCCTCGGTGGTCTAGCGGTTATGACGTTGGGACGTTAGCCCAAAGGTCCCCGGTTCGATCCCGGGCCGAGGCAGATTTTTTCTTCGGATAAATTAGTTAAAAATCCTAGTTCAATTATTAATTAATAGATGGTGCCACTCATTGATTTTAGAATAATTATTAATTTTACAAATCAATGAGTGGCACCATCTATTAATTAATAATTGAACTAATTTATCTGAAGAAAAAATCTGCCTCGACCCGGGATCGAACCGGGGATCTTTGGGCTAACGTCCCAACGTCATAACTGCTAGACCACTGAGGCCAACAAGCAGATTGATTCTTCGGACAGTTATATTAATTTAGAATGACTTTTGATTTAATTCTAATTACGAGATGGCGCTAACATTAGTTCAAATTATTTCAAATCATTAAAAATATTTCAGTTATGTTTTCAAGGGCTAAAATTTGGCTTGATAATTTAGGTTTATTTGGAATAAGAAGTTTAAAAATCATTTTGTGTTATTTTATTGTAATTCATTATAATCTTTTTATGTGAATGAATAATTAAACAAAAGAAAATACCTCATGATATTAAGAATTGGTCTCTTAGATACAGTTTATTATCAGTCAGAAAATTTTATCATCTTTTTTTTTATATATCAAGCTTGCAGCTTCACAGAAAAGTTCTATAATCATGAATAGGAGTGGAATTTTTCAATAACTGGAAACCAATTTTCCATAAATAAGCGATGCAAAGATTAAAGAACAGATTTTTATTGTGATAAAAAGCAGGAAAATTTATCAATTTCAGCAAAATGTCTCTTATATGAATGAGAAATGACTGCATATGAATCATTAAAAAAAAATTAGATGTGTGTAGTTATGAGATTTATGACTAAATAGTTGAACTTATTAAAACCAATTGATAAATTTATCAAAATATGAATTATTAATTAATATGTTTGAGGCTTCATTTTTTGAATTTTTGTATAGACTTCTCTGAAAACTCAAACATGATGAATGAATATACAGAGATTTCATTCATGGCAAGTATTACTAAGACAGTTTAGATATCTGTAATGTTGCTAGATTATTGTTACACTTTTTATTTGCCAAAAGCTTCATATAAACATAAATACACTAATAAAAGATTCAACATATAATTTTCATTTTTCCTATTGTTTTTATTCCATGAAAATTATTGATATTATTAAAACAATGAATTTTTATTTTCATGAAAACTATAGATCTTACATAATTTTTCATGTTGGATTCAAATAAGAATTTGCTTCATCTTTATACTAAAACAATAGTTCAATAAATTCATATTTATTGTCTAGTAATATTATGAACCTACATTTTAATAAATCTATCCTTTAATGCAAATTTATATATAGTCTAAAGTGGCTGTTGAGAACTTATGTCTAACATATTTAGACATTCAACTTCAAGAATATTTTAGATATAATATTAAACAAAGAAAATATTATAAGAATAATTATAATTACAGGTTAACAATCAATTTCCTCGCAATAGAAGATTGGTTATTTCTTTTAATCTGAAAAAATTATGACCAAAAAAAAAAAAAAAAAAATAGAAGATTGGTTATTTCTTTTAATCTGAAAAAATTATGAAAAAAAAAAAAAAAAAAAGAAATCTCTATCTTTTATACTGTAATTCATTAAAACAATAATTTATTCTACTTTTAATGTGTGTGTAATTTAAGTCTCTAGAAATCTTTGATACTTTAAAGGCACCAGGAGATGGTGATAAGTATATTGATGAATATTAAGAGAAGTAAAAGTTATTAAACGATCATGTATTATCCATTTCACAGATCAACCAAATATGAAAATAATGTGTGCCAGAAAATTAGTTGTCAACTTGTATTTTATAATACAGGAAAATAATAAAGCAAAGTTATTCTAACCTTTAAATCAATAAAATAATAAATCTAGTTATGTATTGCATGTATTGTCTTTTTTTTAATATTTTGAAGTATGAGGAAAGTAATATATATTATTATTTTTATAAATATATATGTAAAGTAAAAATATCATATTAATCCTAATAAAATATGATTTAAAAAAACAAACATTAAAAAGTAGGAATAATAATTATATACTATCTTCTGAAATAAACACTATTAAAAAATGATGATTTTTTCAAAATATTGTAACAATATTTTTTTATAAGAAGTGTTGCCATTTTGTTTCTGCACAATGGTAACAAGTGTTTGTTATCTAAGCATTACATTTATAGTAGATTATGAAAATTTTTAGAATGCACTTTATAAACATATTTATTATCATTATAAAAATACAATATTTAGCAATAATTGCCTAAAAATATTTTATTTTTATGCTAAAAGTTCATTTAAAAATTTCATATTTTTATATGTAGAAACTCAAAACGAACCAGCAAAAAAATTTAAGTTTAGGATGCTATTTTGTATTACCTCTTTACATAACACAAAACATTATAGTTAGAATTTCATTGAGCATTCACTGGCAATATGAGATTTCCACTGCAAGATTAATTATTATTTTTATTATATTATTTATGGTCATTCAGTATACTAGATATTATATTCACTTTTATAAATTGCTAAAATAACTCATTTATTAAAATTAAAGATTCATAACTATTGATAAATGATTGAAATTGTTGTCATATCTTTATATATAATATACTAAAATTTGTATATATAGATTAAAAGGTACACATATTAAATTTACAAGTAAGTTCTTATATCAACTTGAACTATTTCAAAATCTTATTTTAGTTAACATTTTTTTGAATTTTATTGCCACATTGAATTGCTATCAACAGATGCTGTATAGCATTCCAATATAGGTGTCTAACCATTATTGTTTATCATTGTTATATATTTTGTAGAGATATTTGAATTGTTATACATTTACACTGTCTATGCATATTTTTAAGTTATCTGCACAATTACCATCTTTTTCATTAAAAAAAAATATTTAATTTGAATTCTGGAGTTTTTCTTTCTTATTGCAGATATATTGCAATAACATTTTTGACAAATTCCTAATTAACTGGCTGCCCCTTTTTGCCAACATATAGTTATAATTATCAAATTGCTAGAATCTTTGAATCACTAATATTTTTGCTATATATTAAGTTTATAGCTAGTTTAATGATCAAATTAACTATATATATATATTGTAAAACTAATTCGATATATAGTCACAAATAGTCTAAAATAGCTAAATAGACTATCATAAAGTATGTGGATATATCTATATAATTTTTTAATTAATTAATAAACAATTAATGCCTACAATTTTTGTTAATGCTTATTTATATATATCATTTTTGTATATATTAACTGTTCCAAAGTTGGACAGGAAATATATGCAAAATTTTTCTTTCTAAATTATAGAGGATGTAGGCAGAGTAAATACAGTATTATTAATAAAATTATAATAAATAAACAAAATTTGTAATGTTTATATTTTTTCTAATAAACTATTGTAAAATACTTACCTTGAAACCCCATTTATCTTTCATTTGTCTGCATAAATTCAAATCCATTTCAGCAATAAGTAATCCATCTTTTAATCTAGATAAACCCTAAGTACAAAAATTTTAATTTTTTACATATATATTTTAAAATGAAATAAAATCAAAATCATATTTTATAATTTTACACAACCAGGAATATGGAGAAAATGGTAACAATATTAAATATAACAATATAGTAGATCCTTTACTTACAAAGTTAATTCATTCAAAAAAATTCCAGATAAATCAAAAACTGCATAAATGCAATGGTTAAATTCAATATAATAGGCACATTAGCAAACAAAATATTCAAATGAAATTTATGAGCATATTTTAACTATAGATAAGAAAATATAAGGCCAAAAGAGATATTTTGTGCAAAAATATAAAATGTTTAATCAATTTTTCATTAGCATTTTAACTAAACTTAAGATATATACATCCACATATCTCTGAAACTGCATAAGTAGAAACCATACAAGTCGAGGAACAATTACAAGTAAAAAATTAGGAATGATTGTACATGTTCAATGAGACATGTCAATTTTTGTAATTGAGAGAGAAAAAAAAATGTTAAATAACAAGTGAAAATTCTTTTTCTATTTTATATCTCAGAGTTTAAATGAATATTTAGAACTAAAATTTGTTTTATCCAATTTGAGAAGTGAATCCATTGATAACCACTTATTCTACAAATAAAGCTAAATTTTTATTTTGGCTATTAATAATATAGATGTTTTAGTTTCCTGGAAATTTCTCTGCCATAAATGGATAATTTCTTAGCACTTTGAGACCATTACATTCACAAAACTTATACTATTATTCCATTTCAAACCATTACTTTAAAATTTAAAACCTTAATTGATGCTATTCTTCACATTAATGACAATAATTATTTTCAATAATACAGAATATTACTCTAACAATACAATGTTCTTATAAAATAATTTTTCTTGATTATCTAAATAGTAGTTTGTAACTTAAATGTTAGCAAAAATATTTTTCAATTTATTTTATTTTTTCCCAACATATATATTTGTTAGGTGGATGATTATCTTGAAAATTATTAGTAATAGAAGTTCAATATACAATATATAATTATTTATAATTAAAAATTTAAATATAAATTTGCATATTTATATATTTTGCACAATAAACTCAGATTTATAAGATTTATTTCCAAATTAATGAAATGAACTGATCTTTTAATATTTTTTTAAATCACACTCAAAACTGGAACAACTCACTCTTCTAAAATATAGTATATTAAAGAATAAGAATAGATATTCAAATAGATATTATACAATAAGTCCCCAACTTACATGGTTTCAATTTATGCAGTTTCAGAGATTTGCAGATGTCTCTTTATTTTTGTTAAATTTCCATAAATGTGAACAAAAAATTCATTGAATAATTTATTTTTTTGCAAAAAATATCAATTATGGCTTTAAGTATATATGCTCATAAATTTCATTTGATCATTCTGTTTGCTAATGCATCCGTTTGTGTATAATGAATTTAAGCATTGTTGTACTTATATGGTTTTTGAATTATGCAAAATTTGGACAAATTAACTGCATAAATCAAGGACCTACTATATATTACAACTCTCTATCATTAGAAAAAGTACAGGTAATTTGTATTTTATGCATTCATAGATTTAAGAGCTGTTTTTAAGAATCAAGAATCAAAATTCAAAAATATGAGCATTAATTACAATAAATAAATGCTAAATGTTTATAAATATAGTATTTCAAGTACAAACATAGCTATACAATATGATATTGATGGGTTTGTAGCAGATACTCCATCATATGCTACAAATGAAATTGGAAAAGTCAAAATGGCAGACCACAGAATAGAAGTAGCATACTCTCTCTCTCTGTAGTCTGCCATTTGGTCATACTGGTCATCATGGTTTTATTGATATTTATTTAAATAATATTTATTTCCAGATTATGCCTAAGGTAGTAATTCATTTATATAAAAGCTCATCATCTCATCTGTGGATGTAGATGATGATGATTAAAAATTCTCTAATATTTATGACATAAATAATTTCTTTATTATTATAATCAGTTTGATTTTAATGCCTATGTTTTCATTTCTTTAAATAAATAAATCATTATACGTAAATCACACAGCACTCTACGCAGTTTCGGTTATCTAAGCCTTTAATACATTATTAAGTCTTAGTACAAACATTTTCGGTGCTCTCTCGCACCCTCCTCAAGTATGCTATTCAATTGTAACAACATTTTTAAAAACACATTCTTAGAACGTATACAGTTCTTTTTTACATTCAAAAACAACAATAATTCTATCGAATCTCACAATAACTCATTAAATTTTTAAAAATTCATATTGTGCTATAAGCTTATATACGTATCACAGTTCAAAAGTTCAATATAACACAAAAAATAGCCTCTAATATATTTCCTTTATTATCCTCTGTTATTCTTTCGGTTTTTCTAGCCACTAAATGTCCTTTCCTGTCTTCAAAATCATACTATTCAATTTCATCCTCTCTTTGTTTTCCTTGTCTTACCTCTTTTAGTTTCATTTCCTCATTGAGTGCATATTTCCAGGCTTGTGGCAACTCCCAGGCTACTCTGTCATTAACTAGATTCTCTGGCACTTTCCTCTATATTATTTCAATTGACTCGGTTATAGTAGGTTGCGTCCCCGGTATAACATTCTTTATGATTTTACTTTCATTCCAGTTTATGTCTAGATTAATTTTAAGAGAAGTAGAAAAACAAAAGCTCTATGAATTTAAGCCGAATATAGAATTGTATTTGAGGTACATAGATGACGTGATTGTAGTATGGAAAAATGAAGAGAAAATTGAAGAGTTAGCGAAGGAATTCACAACGGAACAATATGGGTTAAGATTAAAAAGGGACCAATAACATTCTTTATGACTTTACTTTCCTTCCATTTTATGTCTAGATTTCTACTATATGCCTCAATTGCTAATGATAAGACACAGATAACACACCATAAGACACCGGTGGAGGCCAGACTGGTAGTAGAAAAAAGAAAACCTCCAACATACGAGTTAGAAAGAGTGATAGCAGCATGGGCCAATAAAATCTTAGGAGAAACGCAGGAGTCAACAAAAATAACTACTACTCTTTTAGAAAGGCTTAAGAACATGCAAGTGAATGGGGAGGAAATATGGACTACATATGATTATGAAGCGCTATGCCTCCACTTTTATAAGTTTTTAATGGAAAATGTTCCACAAGATTCACTACAAGTACCTGATTGTGCAACCGATCAACTTCCGGCAAGCACAGCTTCTACGAGGAGTAGGCAAAACTTTATGGACTAGACTGTACATCTTTGCATCTCTCTGCTTCTGCACTATTATAAAACAGTAAATTCTATAACTAGCTAAGACTGCCAAGTGATTTCTGCAGTCTTTTGCTAGTTTTTGAATTATATATATATATAAATTGTGTGTGTGTGTGATTGTTCAACATTTATATATATAAATGAGTACTGAATACTGATTTTTTTCAGATCTAGCATCTCTCTCACTTAATCCAGACAAAATTAGAAGAATGTACTTGAAATTCTCATGATCTCACAACTAATTGATGCAATCATGAAACAAAATCAACCTCTATAGAAAACACAAAGCAATTTTATCTTAATTGGTTATAAACTTACAAAATATATGAAATATGATATTAAATACTGATGATGTATCTTAGATGCAATATCTGAAAATTTATAAATGCCCCAGATATGTTTCTTTATTACATCTTAGATATTTTGCAATCAAAATTAGAATCAAATTAAAAATCCAAATTTTTCAATAATGTATATACCAGGAGTGGCCAAATTTCATGTCACTATGAGCTATATAATAAGATCTTAAATACTTGAGAGCCACATCAGTCTTTTTGGGTAATCTTAACAATGGTTTCAAAAATTGTTTATTATATACTTCATGTACACTTATTTTGCATAGATACATACTGCTTTTTACAATATATAAGCAAATTACAAATATATTAAATTTTTAAATTGAATAGGTATTTGTATCATATTAACTATTGACTTTCATAGTATGGAGCCACATTGAAGGTATCAAAGAATTGTATGTGGCTTGTGAGCCACAATTTGGCCACTCTGGATATATACAATAATCCTTTATTCTTATGATTTGTTTTTTGTTGTATCAGTAAATATAGAAATAATTTCATTTTTGATTCTAAATTATGTTGCACAGATTCCTATTAGAATTCATAATTTTAAAAATTTTCTAAGTAATTGCTGATTTAGTCACAAAATATTCTCCCTTATATAATTTGCCTCTCAATATTTAAAAAAAAATTCATATTATTTTCTGATCTTTTTTATTAAAATGCATTTCAGCTAGCAAATATTAAAGAAATTTAAAAAAAAACCTTTCTATTATTTTAAGTTTTCTATAGAGATATTATTCAAATAGAAACTAAAAATCAAAATCAATAGATACAAAGTTTCTTTGCAATGAATAGAACAGAAATACAGTTAATTGAAACCAATCACAGAAAATGCAGATCATTGTTCTGACTCCACAATTCATCACTTTACTGTATTTTTTTATATTTTATAGATAATGGTAGAATTATCTATACTAAAAGTGATAAAAAAATTATCTGTTATACAAGGTGATCATTTTATCATGCATATCTGGCATTCTATATGCAATAAGAGTGAGAAGAGACATTTGTTTGTTGTAAAAGGGTAAATTGTTTGGTATAGGTTGGTTTAGTACTGTGTAGGCTAGGGGTATTCCGGCCCATGGGCCACATTATTTTATTATATCTAATACCAATGCTAATGTACTTACATATCTGTACCTTCTCTTTTTTAAATAAATACTATTATTATTAATTGTTTTTGTTTTGAGCTGTGGCTTAAATTTTTCTATACAGCCCCCTACAAAAAAAAGGTTGCCCACCCCTGGTGTAGATTGTAGTTTGATATTAAAGTAAGAAGGTTCTTGTACAGAATCTATGTACTGTACAAGACCTAAATCCAGATATTACAAGAGAGGTTATGTCCCTCAACTGTACACTCCTATGCAAGGTGGCATCCAACATAGCCAAGAGGACTCACATCTACCTTGAAATACAAAGTGGACATTTTCAACACCTGCTGTAAACAGGTATTGTAAGTCAACATATCATTTGATGTCTGTATCTCACTTTATTTCTATATTAAACATATAATGACTGATTTGCATGATAAAATGATAAGTCAACATATCATTTGATGTCTGTATCTCACTTTATTTCTATATTAAACATATAATAACTGATTTGCATGATAAAATGATTCTGTATAAACAATAGCCATTTTTTTCTGTTTATTTTAAATGTTTCTGGAAAATATAATATTTGACAAACCAAAATTGATTAGCAGAAAATGCATTAAAAATCTATACAGCATTTAGCTATGTTTGAAACATAAACAAGATCGCAAACTTCAGTAGAGAGTATCATATAAATTGCTTTTATTTTAGAATTCAAATATGTGTTAACTTTTACTTTTTCGTTATTTTTTTATATTTGAATTAATGATATTTTTATAAATATCTTATTAAAATTAAGAATATTTTCTTCTCATATTGCAGGAGATATGAATAATATTTCCCTTAATTTCTTCTTTTTTATTAAGAATTGAAAAAGAGGAACTTAATGCAGATGTCATTCACATGTAAATAAGTATAGCACAAAATTATTCCTAAGTATGTGCAAGTAGTCCTCAACTTACAATGGTGTTCATTTCCAAAAATTTGAATCCAACCAACATAAGTTGAAAATGGTCAGAAATCAGAAATGTCCAAAATTTATGGATTTCTCATTATTAGTATTTACTAAAACACTATATATTATCTTAATAAGCATAAAGAACACAAAACTATAAGAATCAAACATAAAAAAAAGAATGCTTTCCATATATCAGACCATTGGTCTGGGAATCAAACTCCAATCAATTGAATTGATTAATAGCAGAATTTGTCAATGACGTTGTCATCATAAGTATAAATTGATTGTAAGTAGAGGACTAACTCATGCTTTTTTATATTCTTGGGTATGTAATGAATAAAATTTATAACTAATAATTCTACTAGTCCCAGGACTCTTATAACTGAATTTTATTGTATTTCTTTGAGATTTTAATGAATCATAATGCTTTGGAAACATATGAGGGATACAGTTAATGGGTCAGAGATTTATTGATGAATTATTATTGTATGAATCTGTTGTTCTGGCAAAATGACCAATCCAGCAATTCTCTGGAATCAAAGATGTTAGGAAATCAATATGTGACATATATATATAATCATTAAATTAGCAAAAGATTTTATTTACTGTACTATATTTTAAAAATACATTAATGGACACCCCTTCCCTCCTATTAGTCCATTAAACCAAGGTTCTACTGTAGACAAAAATTTTTCACAAAAAAGAAAATATGGATATAACAACAATTTCCTGTGTAAGCTACTATCTTAAATGATAAAAAGTTTGAACTCAAACAAGACTTGGCATGAAAGAATTATGTATAAAATTGTTGTTTACCTCTCTTAAAAAGCAAGTATATACAGAATTTATTGACATGCTTTTTCTTCATTTCAGTAATTTTTCTTTTAATCTATAATAAATTTTCAAATCTATACAGAATTTGTACTTCAAATTCACCCATCTGAAAATCAATTTTGCTCATCTGAAAATAAAGCTCACTCTTCTATAATAAATTTTCAAATCTATACAGAATTTGTACTTCAAATTCACCCATCTGAAAATAAAGCTCACTCTTTTGCAAATCAAGTGTTTCTACAAAACTGTTTTCTTAAGCTTTTGTAATAAAATTAAAATCATATGTAAATTTATTATTAAGGAATTCAAACTTTCATTGTTTGTAATACAAAGATAAACATGAAATACTTTAAAAACTTGTCAGTGCATGAGTCTGAGACCAATATATCATTTTCTATTGCACTAATGGGTTTCCTTTCTTCTATTATTTCTTCAATTTTATTTAATATCTCTGCACTTAATTTAACATTCCTTTTACCACTGCATTTTTTTTCTATCAACACACCATTAATTTTGTTGATCTGATTTATAATGGACTTTTTTCAGTGTTTTTATTAATACCTGTGATTTCATCTGATTCACTGAATATTTTACCATCTTCATAACATTTTCCTTTTACCACTGCATTTTTTTTCTATCAACACACCATTAATTTTGTTGATCTGATTTATAATGGACTTTTTTCAGTGTTTTTATTAATACCTGTGATTTCAGCTGATTCACTGAATATTTTACCATCTTCATAACATTTTATTAGAATGTTTTTTTAATCTAAACTGAATTATAAACAACAAATGTACAGGAGATAAACCATTTTACAAATTAATAATGAACAAGCCAAACTTCCCCTGGCAGATAAAGTTTTAAGTTATATTTTAGAATAATAATTATTTTTTGAATTACAGCTACGGTGCCACCATCTATTGAATTAATGATTAAATAATTTTTATAATTACGTACTAGGGTGGCGCCATCTAGTAATTAATGATTAAACTATAATTTTATAAATTTATTTTCCGCTTGTTCATTATTAATCTAAACTGATACAATGGTATGCAGATGGACGATTACTATCAAACAACACAGCTCCTTGACTTGGATCTTGATGATTCTGATAACACTAGACTTCCAGAACTTGATTCAGTAGATGATGTAGTCATTGTAGCCATTTTCAGATTAATTAATTTATGAGGCTAAAAATATTCGAAATTTACTACAAAAATGTCTTAATCAAATAAAAATAAATCATGAACTCAAATTATCACAAAGGCACATTGATAATAATACATTTTTCTTGCCTTGAATTCTTAAAATTTATGAGAAAGAATACTTTCCTTAGAATTGTACTTAGGTTTGAACAAAATACACTGTACCTCCAAGAAGACTTTTACTATTGTAGATCGTTGATTATTTAGCAAATAAATTGTGATAAGCTGTGGTTTAAAATTTTAGTTTAGAGCACATTTTTTAATTATTTATCATTAATTTTCATTTTATAGATTGAAAGATAATAATCCGGAAGATTTTTATAGAAAAACTTGTTTTGCATATGGGTGAATTTGATTTACATATGGGCAATCTTGATTTATAAATGGGTGAACTTGATTTGCAAAAGGATAAATTTGATTTAATAACAGGTGAACTTGATATGTAAAAGGGTGAAGTTAATTTGCAAACACATTAATTTGATTTGAAAAACGGATGTATTTGGAGTGCAAAGCCTGTATAAAAAGGGGGGATTACTTGAGTAAATCAATAAATTGAAGGCATGTTAGAATTAAAGAAATACAGTATAGGTTAGATATTACCAAATAGAACCTAAACTGTCAAATTAATCCCTTGATATTTTTAACAGAAATTTTAATAATTGAAAAGAAATTATATTAATGCTAGTGTCATTTCATAATAAATACATTAATGATTAAATAAAGAGTGGCATCATCTATGAATTAATGATTTAACTAGAAATTTTAACTGATTTATCTGAAGAAAAATCTGCCTCAGCCCAGGATCAAACCAGGGACCGTAGGGTTATTGTCCCAATGTCATAACTGCTAGACCATCGAGGCTACTTAGCAGATTGATTCTTCAGACATTAATATCTTTATAATGTCTATAATCAAAAAAGTAATTCTAAATTAGTATTAATGTCTGAAGAGTCAATCTACTAAGTAGCCTTGATGGTCTAACAGTTATGACATTGGGACAATAATCCTAAGTCCTAAGGTCCCTGGTTTGATCCTGGACTGAAGCAAATTTCTCTTTATATAAATTAATTAAAAATTCTATTCTAATCATTAATTCATAGATGGTACCACTCTTTGTTTAATTATTAGTGTATTTATTAATTATGAAATGGCATTAGCATTAATATAAATTCTTTCCAATTAAAATTTCTGTTAAAAGTATCAATTTAAGTTCTATTTGAATATTTTCTTTGAAGTTTGGTTTATAAAAGTTTGTTAGATATTCTAGCATATCTAACAAACTTTTATAACTTATAATTAACTTATAGTTACTTATAAAAGTTTGCAATTCTAATAATTATATAGTAGATTCTTCATTCATAGTTTTTTCATTCAAAGGACCATCTACTATTTTTGGATAGATGATATTAATTACACTATGGTGCCATCATCTGTTGAATTAATAATTACAGTAGACTCCCTCTTATTTGCTTTTGCTTTAACTAGTCTCTGCTTTAATTGCCCATTGCTTCATCCAGCTATGAGTGGAAAGAAAAATGAATAAAAAAGAATAATTCATTTGGAAAGGAAAGCAGCATTTGAAACTTTATTAAAATATATTGAACAGAAAGATAATTCATCTCTCATTGTTATAATTCTTATGAAAAATGGCATGATTTTGCTTATAAAAATGAATTTAAATCAAAAAGAAAACTGAAAATTACTGATTTGGTTTAATAAATTTTTATATATAACACATGTTTATTTTTTATTTAATTTACAACTCATAAAAGATATTTGCATATATCTTTGGATTAACCAGTTGTTTGTTTATCCGGCTAAGGTTCATTCCCATAGAAGCCTGACAAAAAGGAACTTATTATAATTACTTTTAAAATTTGGCTAAGGTGGCTATAATTTTTACTAAATTTTCAAAATTAAATATTCTGCCTTGATCTAGAGTCAAACCAGGATCTTCAGGTTTCTGTCCTGATACCTTAATTTTATTTTTATCTAAGCACAGTAGTAGAGAGAACATATTTAATAGCATAATAAACACAAGGAAGCACTTTTGGCTACTAAAAAGCCATTATTTAGGTACAAGCTGATGGCTTTTTAGTGGCCAAAAGTTCTTAGTGTTTATTATGCGATTAAATGTGTTTTCTCTGTTACTGGGCTTAGTACTATCATTTTATTTATTTATTTATTATCTTAATTTAGTATAATATTCTGCTATTTGAAGTTTATGTGCATGTAAAATTTATTATACAGTATAACAGATTTTTTTGTTGGTATTTTCTAAAATGTGATTTAAAACAATGCTAAGAGGAGAAATTGATTTGTTTTAAAAAGATAATACTTGAGTTCTTTTTCACTTTATTGAGCTGTTGAATTTTTATTAATTATATTTAAGAAGAAAAGGGAAAAGTATAATATATTATTATTATAAGCATTATGATGATGTCAATTTCTCTATATGGCTAGATGCTGCATTATGTCAAAGATGACTTCTGTTCAACTTTTTATATATTAACCATTTATACAATCAAGATATGAGCTGATTGTTAAAACTTTGTTGCTCTCTGAAACGATATATGCCAGGCATTCATACAGTTCTTTTAGATTTTGAATTTTGCAATTGCAAAACCATGACATTCAATAATTCTATGAATGAAAGTCATCGATAAATAAAGCAATTCTTGAGTTTCGCTTTCCATATTGAATAGCTAACTTCAAATGACGTCACAGTAATTGATCAATAGCTAAGCAACGTCGTATATTGATGTTGCATCATATGCTTTTTCTTTGAACATTGGTACACTTGACATTTTGTGTGCAACATATTTACATCAGCATATTGACATTTATGCCTGGGGGACCCAGCCTTAATGTCAGTTTATGCAACTATGTTGCACCAGTCAGTGAACTTATATAAAATCACCTAAAAACCAATAAAAAGGCAAAAATCACATAAAAACGACTAAAATAATGATTAAAATATGCAAAATAATTATTTAGTAGCTTTAAAAATGTTGTTAGCAATTTTATGGGGTTATTTATAGAGGGTTTAGGTCATTTTTTTAAAGAGTTTATTTGACTCAAATCATTTTTCAATTTAAGTCACCAGTCTTTGAACGAATTAAATGTAATAATCATATGATTTTGATAATTTTCACTTTTTTTCAAAAATATGAGAATATCAGTAAAAGAAAGGGTCACATGATCAATTCATTAATCTTTAAATAATTCTAACTAACCAAATTCCACTAGTGATTTATTTCAAATTCAAAAATAAATCACTAGGAGAATTTATGTTATCTCCTAAGTAAATGTTGAATTATGATTCTTTAATCTTTATTAACTTGTATGAAATATCTGGATGTCACTATGACTGGATATGCTTTGGCTGTAATCTTTTGTTTAACTGTCATTCTTTAATTTCCGGAAAAAATTTCTCAAATTTCCATTTAATTGTTTGATTTTAATTTATTAATTTCCAGTTTATATGTCAATTAATGAATAAAGTATTTCATAAATTCTTTAATTTGATAATGAAATTGAATCAATTTAAATTACAATAATATTGGTTAACAGAATAAATTTTTCCATTCTCTTCTATTAACATTTTGAAACAGAAATATGGTAAACTGATTAATAATAATTATTTTGGAAATTTATTTGTAAACTTTTTACATTTATGTAAATCATTTCTATATTTTTGTTTATTTTTGATTGCATTTTTTAATAAAAAATACAATTAGAATTAAAGATATTTAATCTATAAATTTTAGAGATTATTGTTAATATTTTTATCTTCATATGAAATGTAAGACAAATGAAATCTACTGCCGATAATTAGAATAGTTCAGATCATTATAAATATAACTAGTGAATGAAATAAATTTTTAATTCATTACCCAATTTATAAATTACAAATCTTTAAACTGAAAAATATTCAAATAGCATAATTTAAAGGTAAAAAACATAGTATTAGATAAAAAACATAGTATTATTTGAGTATTTAGAAATGAAGCTATCTAGCAAATAATAAATTAAGTAAGAGAATTAAATAAGAAAATTTATTTATACATTAGAAAGAATTATTGAAATTATATTTTTATTAAGAGTTGTTCATGAAAATGATAAAATATTTTGAGTTCATGAAAGTTTAAAGTATTATTATTTATAGTTCCAATAATATAAAATTTAAATATATAATTTAATACTTACTGGTGTTCTGCTTCCATCAGGAGCTGCAATATAACTGGAACCTACAATTAACAGAATATTTTAAATAAATCATTATAAAATTTTTATATGTTGAAAAATATTAAAAAATTTATGTTACCATAAAAGTGTCCAAAATCTTTGTGAGCTTGTGTTATATATTACTTGATACCTGCAAGTGGTGTGACGTCACAGTTTCGGATTCCATTAAAAGAAGTTCATTCACCATCAAAAGGCAAATTCAAATCTCATTTGTATAATAATCGTTGAATCTATAAGCTTCTAATCAGTGTTTACGAGTTCGTTTTATAGCAAATATAATAACAAAATACATATTCCATATTTTTAGGACATTTTAAATGAGTTTTATCTGCATTTTTAATATTTGAATTTTTTTGTAGCAAATATAATAAATAAATGATATTTTCCATATATTTTAAGGACATTTTAAATGAGTTTTATCTGCATTTTTAATATTTACTATGGTTGTTAATATAATAAATAAATGATATTTTCCATATTTTTAGGACATTAAAAATAATATAATAAATAAATGATATATTCCATATTTTTAGAACATTTTAAATAAGAATTTTTTTGTAGAAAATATAATAAATAAGTGATATTTTCCATATTTTAGGACATTTTAAATGAGTTTTATCTCTTTGTAATACTTATAGCAAATATAATAAATAAATGGTATTTTCCATATTTTTAGAACATTTAAATGAGTTTTATCTGCATTTTTAATATTTACAATTTTTAAGACATTTTAAATGAGTTTTATCTGCATTTTTAATATTTACTACGGTTGTGGGAAGGAGCACAGAACGAATTAATCAATTTTCAATTAAATCCTATGGGGAATCGTGCTTTGGATAACAACAGTTTTAGTACGGTACCGCTGGAACGGATTACCGTCGTTAACCAAGGTACCACTGTATATGTAAACATTATATTTTCCATCATTTTTCTTAATCTTGTAGTAATTAACTATTTTTGAATATTATTTACAGATCACTTACAACTCTTGGTCTTGTAATATCAAAATTAGCAGATCAAGCTTCAGGAAAGGCCAAAGATAAATTTGTACCATATAGAGATTCTGTTTTAACATGGCTATTAAAGGTAAATCATTTCATTTAGTATTTATTTAAATAATGTATTTATTATTATTATTATTATTATTATTATTATATAAATACAACTTTCTAAATCTAAATATAATAAAATACAATATCATATTACATTAAACAAGGACCAACTATATCTAATTTTTACAAATTTATGATAAATATATTCAGGAAAAATTGAAAAGCAAAGTAAAAAATTGATATTTAAAATGTTTTTTGATAAAGATAAAAAATTATAGGTTTCTAAATTTGTGTCCAGATATTTTAGTAATAGGAGTGCAATCATGTCATTGTTTGTTCATTACATCATCACCATTGGAGCAGAAAGGGTCAAGCTTCCTAATAATGCATTGAGTTTAAATTATACAGAATTTGAAAATTTATTTGATAAAATGTGAATCATAGATTAACAATTTATAAAAATAGTTTGATTTATATATATATAATCAAACGATTTTATAAATTAATAATCTATATATATATAAAATCACACATATGCATTTATATGCATATGTGTGATGTATATAAAATAAAATAATTTCAGGACAATCTTGGTGGTAACAGCAAAACAGTAATGGTAGCAACAATAAGTCCAGCATCTGATAATTATGAAGAAACACTCTCAACATTACGTTATGCTGATCGTGCCAAACGTATCGTCAACCATGCTGTTGTCAATGAAGACCCAAATGCTCGTATTATTCGAGAATTAAGAAAAGAAGTTGAGATGTTACGTGATCAATTGAAACATGCAACAGTAAGAGATATTTTATTATAGTCAGAAAATTTTGATATAGTACTATTTAATATTTATATTTTATATTAGCAACAAGAAGATATTAATGAACGTCTTGTTGAATCTGAAAAATTAATGAAAGAAATGTCACAAACTTGGGAAGAAAAGTTACACAGAACTGAAATTATTCATCAGGTATTATTATTTGTTATTACAATTTATAACTTTAATTGTTCCTAATTGTTCCTAATTGTTTAATTGTTCCTTGTATCCTTACAATTTATAACTTTAAATAACTGTTAATTGCAGGAAAGGCAGCAAGCTTTAGAAAAGATGGGAATTTCAGTTCAAGCCTCGGGTATTAAAGTAGAAAAAGATAAATATTACCTAGTAAATTTAAATGCAGATCCATCTTTGAATGAATTACTTGTATATTATCTGAAGGTATTATTACTGCAGAATTATATGTAATTAGATAATTTAATATGAGTGATTAATATTTTGATTTTAATCTCACTTTAATAATTATTCAATACATAACAAAATTAGTATTTTATAAATTAATAGTATATTTATTAAGAAAAATATATGATTATAATAAATCTATTTTTGTAATAGGATAAAACTCTAATTGGTAGACCTGATGCACCAGTTGAACAAGATATCCAACTTAGTGGATTGGGTATTATGCAAGAACATTGTATTATAGTTATTGAAAATTCTGAAATTTATATAATACCTATGGAAGGTGCTCGGTAAGAAATATTTTTAGCTTTTAGATTTAAGTTATTAAGAATACAGTTTAATTTGGACTTTATTACTATAAAAAGCCAATAAGGCCTGAATTATAATTCATTATATAATATATTGCAAATTAATAAAGCAAACCTACATACGTGGATAATTTATAATATTTTTGGAATCAAAAAAATTTTAAGAAATTATTTCTTTTTGTTTGAAAAAGGAGAAATTTTAAGTGATGCTTTTGAAAAATTTTAATTTATAGTTATATGTTTTATTAAATGCGGCTGTCCCTGACTTACATAGATCTGACAAAAAATCCCTGACTTACAACAAAAATATACTAATCATAGTGGAAAAGCTGATATGAACATTTTTATTCCTAATTTCATCATTTATCATATATACATGTATTTTATGGGCTTATTAAGTTAATTTTAATTAATGAGTTTGGCCCAAACCTGAATCTTTTCTGAAAAACTGAAGGTGTGGAATTCAGAATTGAATCTGGATTCTCTGAGATGGCAATCAATTATCAATTAATCAATCTTCAGCACTTGTTTAAGTGAAAAAATTTATATTTAATACTTGTTAAAGATCTTTCAGTTTAATAAAGCCATCATCAGTAACTACAAGTTAAAAAAAAAAATGAGTATTAAATATAAATTTTTTCACTTAAACAAGTGCTGAAGATTGATTAATTGAAAATACTAATAAGAAGCGAAAGTTTATAATGCTGATTTTGGTAATCAATTACTTTGCCACTTGACTTATGTACTTATTCTTTATATTTAATATAACTATTTTTAATGTTATGTCTTTGTGATACAATATAGGGTACTATTTTAATATTGTTAGAGGGTATGCTCTGACATATGCATATTTCAACTTATATGTGATTTTATTAAATGATCCACTTAAATAAGTAGGGATTGCCTATATATAATACAGAAAAGATCCTATTTACACAATTTCAAAATTTGCCAGTTTAGAGATATCTAGATGTGTCTTTTTACTTTTGTTGAATTTCCACAAAAAATGAATAAAAAATTCATTAAACAATTTATTTTTTTGCAAAAATATCATTCATGGCCTTAAGTTTTCTTATCTATACTTAAAGTATGCTTATAAATTTCATTTAGTCATTCCATTTATTAATGTGTTGTTATTTTAAAACACAATTTCACTTGCTTCTTGATGTTATTAATTAGTTCCAAAATTAACTCAGTCCTATAAGTCAAAAGTCACTTTCTCATAGAAACTAACATTAATAGAAAAAAATAAAGCTCTTTTAACAGAAAAACAAAAATTAAATGGAAATGTTCTGAGTTATCAACAACACGAATTGGAATTGATCACTGCCTAGAAGTGGCTTAATGCACACATATTATACGATTTTTTGTTTTTGTTTATTTTCTAATCAATGTAATTAAAATAATATTTCTAATTAATTGAAATAAATAGATTCATAAAAAAGCAATATTCATCAACAAAGATGCAAAAAGGATGAAAAATAGTGAAGAAAGTACATTTAAAAATAGCCAGTAGAAGAGATCATATTATCTTAATTAAGTTGAGAAATAATAAAGATCGATATAAAGTGGAACAAAAAAGAATGTAAAAAAATACCTCTACAAAATCTAGGTAAGGAAGACAAATATGTTGGAATCATTGAAAGAAATTTGACAGAGAGAATAATGGAACATAAGCATTACATATAAATAGGAAAAATGGGAATTTCTTTGGCTAGAAGAGCCTATGAGTATGATATATAAAGTAAATATAAAGGCTTTCTCTGAAATAAGAAAAATCGTAACTTAAAATCTGCTAGATTCCATTTGTAGCATTATGTAGGCAAGTTCTTAGAGTTTTTCTACTGTTTAAGTGCATAATTTGTGGATGATTTAATTGACACTGCAATTACCATTATCAAAATGGTGTCTATAAAGAAGAAAGCTTATTGTGTTTTGTGGTATTATGAAACAAAATTGTCAGTAACAGTTCAGCAAAACTTCAGAAGTAAATATGAGCAAGATATGCCAGTTTTTAAAAATATCAAAGGCTGGTATACAAAGCTCAAAAAGACTGGTAGTGTTAATGACCTTAAAAAAATTAATAGGCCTAATGTGAGTGACAAGGAGTTATTAAAGATAAAATATATTTGACACCAGTTCCTAATGTTGAAACTAAATGCAAGGATAACTAATGCTTTTGTAATGGTGACTGATGAGATGTTGGAGAAAACATGGAGAGAAATCGTATATTTAGTAGATGTTCTCCAGGTAACAAATGCACAAATGTTGAAGTTTTCTAATGTAGGGAAAACTATAGAAGTATTATTTATTGTTTGGTAAAGAAAACTTTTGAGTTGAAATAAAATGTACAAAAAAAAAAAATCCTATGTTTATAGGATTTTTTTATATCCTACATAATTTTTGTGTAATAAATATTTCAAGACTATTTTCATTTTGTAAATATAAGATGAGAGAATACTAAAGTACTATACTAAAGTAATAAAACCTTGTGATTCTTTGAAAGAAGGTTTAATACTGGAATCTCTAGAAATCTTAAGAAGGGCTGAAATCAGAATGTGATAAATGAGCAACAGTCCGAAATCATTTCAGAAAACATGGAAATGCAAAAATAAAAGAATGCATTGAATACATGGGAATGCAAAAAAAGGAGTGTAAGAATATTAAAAGAAAGATTTTATTATTTTTATTTATTTATTAAAAAGTAAATAACTAGCCCTAATTACTTTTCAAATCAAAATTCCTCATGCAAAAAAAGTTCAGAATAGAATGTTTTGCATGAATCTAAATTTGAACTTGTGAAAGAGAGAATAATTTAATATAATCTAAAATGTAATTCTGTATAATTTGCTTTGTGGTTGCTGATGATAGTTTTTGTAACCAAAAACTTTCAATAATTAAATATTGTAATTTTTCATATTGCTAATAGTGTTGTGTTAATATAGTTAGTTGAATTATTTTAATGGAATGGAAAACTTAAAGTAAGCAATTAAAATAGGATATAATTATGTTCATAATTCAAGGAACACTTGTATTTTAAATTTACAGTAAGAGAACTTATATTGTTAAAAATTAACAAGTTAGTATTATTCCTGGAAAACATATAGTTCTCATATCTTGTGTACTGAAGATGGTCCTGAATTGGACTGAAAATGTTTTAAATTAAAATTTCTTTCTGTGACTAGTGTTTTCTTGTGAATATTTATTTAATTAGTATTATTTGAAAAATTGATTACCAGCTAAAAATAATAAACATAAGCAAATAAAGGATTAGAATTTAATCATTTTAATATTTAGTTTTTTTTATATTTTTTATAGAACATGTGTAAATGGATCTATAGTTACTGTTAAAACACAGTTACGACATGGAGACAGAGTACTATGGGGTAACAATCATTTCTTCCGGGTAAATTGTCCAAAAGCAAACAGTAAGTAGTAGTCATTTTTATTTTTCATTAAATTATTTATGGAATCAAATTTTTTATTTTAAATATTTTTCTCAATTTTGGATTTAATAATTATTAAAGAATTATACTTTCATTTTTAATTAATAGCTTTATTATTAAATTTCATAGCTCCCTCTGCTGCAGAAACTCCAGATCAACCAATTGATTATGAATTTGCACGAGAAGAATTAATGATGAAGGAATTAAGTAATGATCCCATTCAGTCAGCTATGAAAGTTCTTGAAAGGCAACATGAAGAAGATAAACATAGTAAATATTATTTAAACAATATTTATGATAAAACCTATTCATAAATCACACACAATTTTTTTTGTTTAGAAAGATTCTAAAACTTTAAAAATTTATTTTCAAAAATGAATAAATACATAAGATAAAAGACTAATTATTTATTTATTATAATAATTAGTCTGTTATCTTAATTAATCTTTTATATTTATTTTAATTAGTTCTTTTATATATATAATTATATTTATATTAATGCTTTTGAAATTTTTTTAATATCAATAGATAAAATGACAGTGACTTTTTGATAACCAAGAACCAATTAAAAATTTTAACAGTGGAATTAATGGGAAATGAGCTTCCAATTTACTAATTTTCACTTAAACTTTGTAAAGAAGGAATACTGTATCTTATTTTTGCTAATTAACTGCAAAGTTAATTAGCAAAAATACAAAAAATATAAATAAAAAATAACATTGTGTATTATATAAATCAAAAACATAAAACTGTGCATTATCTATATGAGTGTTTTTCTACTTAAAAAATCATAAGTTGAAAATGATTGATAATTTGCATCAACATATGAGAGTACTCTCCACCAATTATCTATGTCCATTTCTAATCTGAAGTTGAGTTATTAGACAAACACACAAGGTGTTTGTATATATTTATATTCAAACACAGTTAATACTGTATATAATAATAATATCATTTAATAGCAAAAGGAATGAAATACAACAAAACTCATTTATAATGAATGTCATGGGATCAGGAAGAATTGCTCATTATAATCATTATTCATTGTATCCAAGAGCATAAAATTATCCAGAATTGAACACAAATCCTCTAATATGATAAGCAATATCTTTACCATGTTGCCATCTAGCCGGTTGTAAATTTTTGATGAAATAGAAAAAGCTTTCTGTTTGATTGAAAATTTCTACTCAGTTTGCTGTGAAAATAGCCAAGTTTGGAATATTACTAAGGCAATCATAAGATCAAATTATCATAAGTTGAATGATTGTAAATAGAAGAGCACTTATATATTGTTTTACCATTTAATAAGAAATGAAAATTTTGTTTTCATATTATATATAAAATGTTATTATCTGGCTAAATACTATATTTTCTTAGTAATTTATTTAAAATAATAATAAAATAATTTTTATAAATGTCAATCACAATTTAAAATTGCATCATAAATATGGAAAATTAAATTATCCAGCAAAACTTGCATCATAGATCTAAAGTAAAATTAGTTGAGAGTCCACTTGATTTGAAAATACCATTTTGACATCATTGTTTTCTTTTGAATATTTTCCTAACATATCACCTTTTATCATAAATAAGTACAATGTAGTCATTTTCACTGATGTCCCTGAAATTAAAGTTTAGTATCCATTTAGTATAATTATTACATATAATATATATAATAGTAATTATTGAGTTTTTAGACTAGACTGTAACATTTATAAACTAGGTGATGACTCTAATTTAAATTGAGAGAAATAGAGAAATTAAAATTGAAAATTGCTGTATTTGGTATATCATACAAATTATATTATTTATAATAGATGCATTAGAAAAACAAAGGCTGATGTATGAAAGACAACTGCAGATATTAAGGAATCAGATGTCTCCAAGTACACCTTATGCACCTTATTCTATGGGAGCATTTGATCCTTTGGGGTTAGGAAAATTAACACCAACAGGATTGCCTAGTCCAAGTATGCAATCTAAAATGGAGAAATGGGCACGAGAAAGGTTTGTACCATGTTTACTAAATATATAACTGGTTATAATCATGTTTTGATTTTAACTCTTACAGGCTTGGGTATTTGGGAAAAATGTTTCATTTTCCACCTGTCTTCTTGAACTTTTCCTGTTTTAATTTCAAAATATAAATATTGCATGATGCATTTAAATACTTATAATTTCTCTTTGTTCTTGTATTATAACAAATATCTGTACTTTTCTCATTTCTTATTTATTTACAGGATTTACAATTTCATAATACAAAAAATTAACAGACTGCATGTTTACAAATTCTATTGCACGTTCTTACTTTTTTATTTTTAATGCATACATACAATATTGAAATGTTACAGTAACATTTGTTTTATTTAGTTTTAATTATAATTTATGCTTTTACTTTGTTTACTTTTGCATAATTAACTGGTAAATCTTTTAGTTAAGGGGCTTGCTTTTATTGCATGCTGCTGAACATCTATCTTTTTTGTAACAGACTTCATGAAGACAGTGTAGTTCCTGGAAGTACAGAATATTGGGGATGGTATGGTAGTATGTGTTTCTTTCCCTGTCATACCATTAATCATAAAATTCTTTTATTTCTATTACATATTAAGTATTATTAAGTATTTATTAATCAAAATAAAATTTAATTACACATTCTATTTAATTATTATTATATACATTTTACTTTATGCAAATAATAAAATTTTTAATTTGTATAGGGATGAGTTATTTAAGAAGAGTCTAGCTAAGTTAAGATGTGATATTGTAAGAGCAAATGCTCTGGTAAGAGAAGCTAATTTTCTTGCTGAAGAAATGGGAAAACAAACAGAATTTAAAGTAACGCTTCAAATTCCTGCAGCAAATTTAAGTCCAAATCGAAAGGTATTTTTCTTTATTATGTATTGATATTTTTATATAATTTTAATTCATTTTCTTTATTGATACATTTGTACATGCTATGTTCTCTAAAATTTATCATTGTATCCTGCATAAATCCTTTAAAATATAATGGAAGGATTTTTATGAATTTCAAAATTTGAGATTACTATATTATCTTTGCAGGTTATCAGATTTATAATTATTAGAAGTGCTTTACCAAAATAAAATTTAACCTTGCTTAAGTGCTGTAAAGTTATATTATATTGTATACTGAAATTTTTGAATTTTGAGTTTGGTGGTACACATTTATGAAAAGGTTGAGAACCACTGGCTTAGAGTATGATAATCATGTGTTAAAAACTGAACTTGATAAAGTCATAAAAGCAACTGTACATTTGAGAAACTTTGGTATGCATAATTCATTACGCACACTCATCGCACTTTCCTTTACTGTATTCTTATGACAAACTCAAACTACAAGTGCACTGGTGCCATAGCCAGTGTTGCCGTTGACCCAAAAATTTTTGGATAAGAAAATTTTAAAAATGGAATTAAAACGGATCATAGTCAGCAAATTTCAATGTCTAAAAAATATTAAAATATATTATGTGCATTATATGTATACATTTATTATATTAATTCCATAACTATTAATTAATTCTCTCTCCATCCTTCCTAAAATAATTATATTTATATTTTTTAATATAATCTTATTAATATATTTATGGGGGTTGATTTATTTCAGTTTGCCAAAGCTGGTAGAATTTTCCAGTCTGCCACTGTCTTCAGCAAAGAAATAAAACTAAGATGTATTTCTGAATGTAAGTATTGAAAGAAAGAAAGGTAACCAGTATATAGGAAACCATGATATGTACCTATTATTAGTCAACTGATCCCATCAAGTACAGAAAGTCTATCTTTAAAGCATTTTTTAGGAGGTTAGTCATGCAGTGCAAGAAATTAGAGTTTAAAACTATTATCAACTAAGATTTGTTGCTCAGCTATTCCTATAAGTTTATGATGTCTTTATATGAGGAACAAATGAAAGCTCTACAATGTGTAAACATAAATTCTTTCCAGAATGAGATATTTAGCATGGGTGAAAACAAGGCAGAGGATTTGTGCAAATGCTGTACAAAACTGAAAAGTTAAGGGTAGTTAAAAAGCTGGTAAAAAAGAGCAGAATTAAGATAGCATGCAGAAGGTACCCAACTGTTTTTATAACCCTGAGAAATGACAAATAAAAATTTAATGAGATATAGAAAATAGGTGCATACCTTGTAATAATGTTAGTTTAAATATTAAGAAGATTATATTGGAATTACAAAGTGTAATCTCAGACATATGACTCCAAACATAGAGAAGATATGTATTTAAACAAAAAAAAATTAACAGCTTTGGGAAAGTGACAACTTGAGTATAATTTGAAAATTAATTGGGAAAAAGATAGGATAGTTAATCCTAGTCAAACCCCAAGTGATGGGTACCTAAAAGAGACCTTTAAAATTCTGAAGAGAAGTCACTGCAAGAACATTATTAATGATATCCAATATGAGAACTCCTCAAAATCTTTGGCTTATATTGTATTGCAAATAATGAATTATGACTAATAATATGAATATATATATATTTATTATTATATAGCAGGGCTGCCCAACCAGTCAATCGCAAGCTACCAGTCGATCTCGACAAACTTTTTAGTCGATCTGAAGCCTCTGACCATCTTCCGATCAACTCTCTTGTTAAACTTCCACTTTACAATACATAGTAAAGGTTCTGGTTGAAACAAGAAAAGTGAGGTTAGTCCTATGTGTTTTCATTCTTTGTGCCTTTTATCATTTATTAAGTAATGGCAAATTAGATCAATTGGTAGAATATAATAATATATCAAAAACAATAAATGAAGATTATTTCGATGAGTAAGCAAAAGTTTGTTGGACAAATCCGTTTACAGGTTCACGTAACTTTTCTTTCTTTATTACAATGCTTAGGTACGGACAACAATATATCGTTGTTTGGTACTAAAAGGATTAAATTTATTAAAAAATAAACTTCTTCAATTATTTAATATTTTTTCTTTTTTAGCCATAATTTTGAGCCTAGAAAAGAGAAAACACCTATCATTACCATGATAAAATGAACATGATTGCTTTTTTCCATGGTTAATAGATAATGCTCTTGTCTAATATGTAATTCAGTTGCTATTCTAAAAAAGAGAATATCGAAAGACATTTTCGAATTAATGCTCTCCAATTATGAAAATGAATAACCGAAAAACTCTGAAATTTTTACATATGCAAAAGTTTGTTTATTAAATGATATACACATTAGAATAGGGCTGCTGAACCTTTCAATAGAGAGCTATCAATCGATCTTGACAAGCTTTTTAGTTAATCACAAGCCTCCAACCATCCTCCAATAAACTCGCTTGTTAAACTTCCACTTTACAACATGTAGTAAAGTTGGTCTGTGTTCTTGTTGAAACAACAAAAGTGAGGTTATCCCTAAGTATTTTTGTTCTTTGTGTCTTTTACATTTATTAAGTAATAGCGGATCGGATCAATCTGTAGAATATAATAGTGTATCAAAAACAATCAATGAAGATTATTTCGATGAGTAAGCAAAAGTTTGTTGGACAAATGCATTTACAGGTTCACGTGTCTTTTCTTTTTTTATTATATTGCTCAGGTCCTGACAACAGTATATCGTTGTTCCACATTAAAAGAGTTAATTAAATTTATTAAAAAATAGTCAATTATTTAAATTTTTTTTTCTTTTGACCAAAATTATGAGTGTAGAAAAGAAAATTAAAACTTATCATTACCACGATGAATGGGAACACGATTTATTTTTTCCATGGTTAATGCAAATGCCCTTGTCTAATATGTAATTCAGTTTAAATAAAGAACACAGCACTTCTTGCAGTAAAGTATCAAACTAAATTTATTAAGCTAATAAATTTAGTTTGATACTTAACTGCAAGAAGTGTTGTTTTTTTTTATTTAAATAGTTTTAGTTAAAGCAGTTTAATAGTATTGTTAGTTATGTAATTCAGTTGTTGCTATTCCAAAAAAGGGAAATATCAAAAGACATTTTTGAACAATTATGAAAATGAATATTTGAAATACGCGGAGCAAAAATTATAGATTTACGAACTTACATTCACAACAAAATATGTTCGTAAAAATTTTAAGATTACGAAAGACTCCGAAATAAGCAGAGCAAAAATTATAGATTTAAAATCGAACTTATATCCGAAATATGCAGAGCAAAAATTATAGATTTAAAATCGAACTTACTTCACAAACAAAATATGTTCATAAAAATTTTAAGATTATCTCTTTCGTCATATAATCCAAATTTTGAATTAATGGCAAAATCTACAGAATGCCAAATATTGCATAAATATTTTTGTTTATGTCCCCATATATTCATAGTTATTTTCATATTTCCATGTTATGAAGAACTGATTTATATTTGTGGGGGATCGAGCGTGTCACATCTGTACTTTGTCATTCCCCACCTTGGTTTTTCCCTGGTCACAATTAAGACAAAACAAGAGAAATGAGAGATGTAGAAAAGAATTTAACAGATAGGGAAGCAATACACTGAGAAAATAAATATGGCGAAATGCCACGACGCACCGCGTTGTATTTTGACCATCTCACAGACTTTCTCCCCCAATAATATAAATCGCAATCTATGTTTACATACAGGTGTCAAGTCAAAAAAGAGAAATTGACATCTGGCACATCGAAGCTGCTAAGCTAAAAACATCCTGTCTCTCCCTGGGAGAAAAGTGAGAGAAAAGGTCACATTATTATCACCCTATTTAAGAAGGGA
The DNA here is from genome assembly GCA_000484575.1 of Olivierus martensii. Classification (NCBI taxonomy): domain Eukaryota; kingdom Metazoa; phylum Arthropoda; class Arachnida; order Scorpiones; family Buthidae; genus Olivierus; species Olivierus martensii. Next base: position 977 of record AYEL01089548.1, on the reverse strand, counting down.
CACCAGCCTCGATTTGGGCTTGTTCCACGATTGCCGGATCTGCTTGTTCCCTGCTGCTTGCCTGTAATCGAGTCTTTGATTGTCTTCCAAGCCATTTCCCAAAAGCCAAAATCAAGTAAACTAGGCTCATTTGTCTGCCTCCTCCATCTTCAGACCTGTTGGCCCAGTACCCATCCATACCCAGCTAACCCAATGCTCAAAGCAAAAGTTTGCACTGCCAATTCAGTCACCTGCCTTTGGTCTAGTGTAGGACGATTGTCTCCTACTTCAAGTCCATCATCCTTCTGTGTGTTCATCTGCTAGTGTTTGTGTGTCTGTGAGGGACTAAAGACTGTAAAATTTAAGGACTAGAGACTGGTTCCAGAAAATTTTCAAATTTTCAAATTTTCAAATTTTTGATTATACGAGGAGTTCACGTTTTGATTTCTCTGGAATGAAGAATTATTCATAACAGGTATTTCTCTCTAAATGACACCACTCATCATTTTATCATGTATAGGAAATCTCTCAAGTAAATAAAGGAAGTTGTTCTTGTTGAACGTGGTCTCTAATTGAATTGCTGAACCCTCAATTACCCGTTCTTGCACGTCTCTCACCACAATTAAGGTCAACGTCTGTCAAACGTAAATTACGAAATTTCACGTAAATTTTGAATTATATAGATGACATTCCTATTTTTTTACTTTTATTTCCTGGATATCAGTAGATCGCTATATCTCTCTGATGAAAAGTAGCTCGCGGTCATAAAAAGGTTGGGCAGCCCTGTTATATAGCAGAGTTATCTCAATGGAATAACATGTTTTTAGGTGATATTATAAACTTAATATTAATACAATAATACAGTCAAACCTCTTTAAGCCGCCCCTCTATAAACCACCACCCTCGTTATTTGCCTGATGAAAGCCAATAACAAATCTCCTCCTATATGTTAAAACATGAAATTCCCTCTATAAACCGCCACCTCACTAATCGCCAAC
>AYEL01089547.1:0-24335 GCA_000484575.1 Olivierus martensii | reverse complement strand
AAAAATTTTCGTTTGGAGGAACGTTTTCGGCTATTTTAAAGCCATTATCAACTCACAAAATTACAGTTCTATTCTAACAACACAAACGTTATGGAACAACTGAGGAGTTCTATTCGTTTTTTTGGAATCAGTTTAAATTTAAAACACAGTATTATTTGTTTAAGTTTTTATAAGTCCTAGCAGAAAAATCACTTCTCAAAAACTAAGAGAAAACAAACAAATTAAATAAAAAAATAAATAAAAATAAAAAATTTTTTTAAAAATTTAAAAATAGAGTTATGAAGTCTAGGATAGGAGTCTTTTTCTTGATACGTTTTCATTACAGTTGGTTACAGCGTGTTTCGAGAGCCCTTCTTTGTCTCTTTCATTCACTAAGTTTTCGTGTCGGCTTTTCTCGTATATGATCAACTTTTCCGTTGTGTATATTTCTTCCGGGTGCGTTACCGTTTTTATAATTGCTGCCTCTTCCCATTTTATTTTAACATTCGCCTCGTACGCCCGCCTGGAAAGCGCTGTCGTTAAGTTCCCTGTACTGATACTCTGTTTGTGTTCTTTTTATTTTTGTATTATTTCTGTTTGTTAACCAATCAACCACTGTACAGTGGTACCTTGGTTAATGATGGTAATCCGTTCCAGTGGAACCATTGTTAACCAAAACCGTCATTATCCAAAGCACGATTTCCCATAGGATTTAACTGAAAATTGATTAATTCATTCCAGCTCCTTCCCACAACCATAGTAAATATAAAAAATTCAGATAAAACTCATTTAAAATGTCCTAAAAATATGGAAAATATTATTTATTTATTATATTTGCTACAAAAAATTAACATTAATAAAATGAATTGTTCGTGGAAACAGTTTTTAATTATCAATCTTCACCAGAAGGACAATTGAGCTCATTTCGGAGTTTTTGACAAATGAACCCGTAAACACTGATTAGCGGCTTATAGATTCAACGATTATTATACAGATGAGGAATGATACCTTAGAGATTTTGCTTTTTGATGGCAAACGAAAAGTGACACGCACCGATTTATTGTCGATATGAACTATATGATCTCGGACAGACATTATTTTTTTCTAATGGAATTTGAAACTGCGACGTCACACCACTGAAGTGTGTCAAGTTCTTCTAATGGAATCCGAAACTGTGACGTCACACCACTTGCAGGTATGAAGTAATATATAACACAAATAATATATAACACAAATAAACAATTGAATTAGACTTTGTTCGCAGAATTTAAAATAATAATCATATAGAAATCATCTTTAAGAAACTAAAAAATAGTGAACTGTTGCACGTCTATTTTTCATTAATTAAATAATTTATTTTCATTATTATATGTTGATTATCATTTAGTTAAATATATTTTTATATTGTTATAATTTTATTAATTTTAATAATGATATTGTCGGATTTGAATTGATTGTTAAAAAAAAAAATAATGATTTGACTGAGCTAATTAATCACGTGATACAATGACGAGCTGTTTTACAGAGCTCTATTTTGTTGGAAGTTCACATAATCAGGAGTCGTTAACCAAAGCATGCGTTGTTAACCAAGACATTTTTTTTCAAAAACTCGTCGTTAACCAAAGCCATTGTTAACCAAGGTACCACTATATATAGAATTTAATTTTCTTTTATATTTAGAATTCTTAAATTCCAATTATATTAAAATTAATACAATTGTGCTTCCTGCCTTATAAATTGACTATACTGAAAATGCTGTATATATCCTATAATAATCAATTAAAAATTCACACATAATTCCCATATTTCCCCTACAATAATTTGTGATTTTCAATGTTTTCAAAAAAAAAAATCCCGTAGTAACAAATGATTAAAATTTATTACTATAGTAATAATGATTAAAAATTTCTATTAAACATATCAAGAGATAAAATTTGGCAAGTATTAAGGTTCACTTATAGAAATAAGCAAAAAACATGATTTTGATTAAAACTCAATTATAACAAGCATGGATATAACTAGATTATGATTATAACAAGCAAATATTAACTCAAAGTTTGGTTTACATAAGTTTAGTTAAAAAAAGTTTCTCGTTTATAATGAACAACTTCCTGGAAATAGTGAGCACTCAGTCTTGAATAGAAAAAATAACTAATTTTTGTCTTAATTATGCTTATAAACTTTCATATATTTTGTAAGAAATATGATATTTCATATTATTATTATATTTTTGATGTGATATCTGAAAGATCTATAAATATTCTACATTCATTTCTTTATTTTATATTAAACTCTTACTGATCAAAATTAAAATCAAAAATCTAAATTTTGTTATATGCTCTCTACCATATGCGCAAAATCAGTTATTATATATGATATATATTTTCTATGTAGAAATAAACATAGAAATAATAAATATTGGATGGTAAATTATAATACATACAACCTTTACAATATTGGGTTGTTCGGAAAGTAATTTTGTTTTTTCCCCACTAGTGGCGTTAGTTGTATTTTTGCTACAACCTTTACAATATTGGGTTGTTCGGAAAGTAATTTTGTTTTTTCCCCACTAGTGGGGTTAGTTGTATTTTTGCATTATTAGTCAGCAATCAATGATGCAATAGATCAGTATTTAAATATATATATTAATAATTTTAATCAATTATATATAATATTATTATTAATTAATTAGAAAGGAGCATTTGTGAGTGAACCAGCCATTTTAGTTAAACGTAAGAACAAAGGAAGCCAAGTTTGGTCTATGGAAAAGCTAGAAAATAAATTGATAGATATGAGAGAAATGTATGAATGTAAGGAAAAAGGCTTATGTTCAAAGGTATATTCTTAATACATTTTTTGAATTTGAAACTAATTTTATTTTATTTTTTATAATTAAATGCTTTATCCGACAGGATGAAGAGACACCAAAAGGAATGATAGATCCTTTCTATGAATCACAAGAAAATCATAACCTTATTGGTGTAGGAAATGTATTTTTGGAAGTTCTCTTTCATGATGTGAAATTAGATTACCATGTGCCAATAATTAGTCAACAAGGTGAAGTAAGTATAATTAAATATATTATGATATTAACCTGTAATAGGTAAACAATATTTAAATTTGTAAAATGAATTTATATATGGATAATTAAAATATTTACATAAAATGATATTTATCTAACATCATGCCAAATAGCCAGATAATTTAAAATTTTAACAACTTATCAAAATGATACATTTATTTCACATTTAAAATAATCTGTTATATATGTTTTCGATAAATCAAAATTAAATTTCTTCATTTTAATACCAAAAGATACAGAAGTATTCAAAAAAACAAATATATATTTTTTCATAGCTAGTTTTATAATATAAATTTAGAATACATTTGGTTAGCTGCTTATTGTGTTGCCCTTCACTTTTCGTCCTTTTGATCTTTCATTCTTCATTGATTCTGCTCATTCATTTGCTATTTGTTCAGTTTCCATTTTTTCGTCCTTTTGATCTTTCATTCTTCATTGATTCTGCTCATTCATTTGCTATTTGTTCACTTTCCATTTTTCATTCAAGTGGAATACCTGCTGATTCTTAATAATCACTCTGTTTGTTGAATAGCAGTGGAAACACATATATTTTAAAGACAGTTTTACACTTCACATTGTCTCTATTATTCTGAAGCAGTTGAAAAATAAAACAAGCAAACTGATAGAGTAAAGCATAAGCTATATTAATTAATTAATATATATTTTTGATTTTAGTGCTTTAAATAGTTAAATTATAATTTAAAATTTTTAAAATTTGAATTTATAAAACTATTCAATAATTATGATATAGGTAGTCCTTAACTTAAGATATTCTAATTTTACAGTTGCCCTTATGATATTCTGAACTTGACTATTTTCATCGCATATTGGTTTGAAAAATTTTTGTTTTTTTAAAATGTAGTAAAGCAATCATCTACCACCTTGAGGATCCATGTTCTAGGATTATTTTATAACTTTGAGGACCTGGGATCAAATATAGACAGTTATACTATCTTAAAGGATTCAGTATTCCATTATCTATTATTACTACTAAAATCATTACCATTTTGAATCACTAAATAACAAAATCTCAGTACTACACCGCAGTTACTTTAAAATATGTATTTAAACTTTAAGAAATGTTTTCACTTATACAAATGATCTTCAGCTAAAAATCATAAGACAAATACAAGTTACTTAACCAATATATTCTAGAACATGATGTTTGCAATTTAAAATTTGAAATCTTATCTAATTTTTAATCTCACATTAATTTCAATATAAAATATACAAGTTAAAATAATAAAATAAGTTAGGCCAAACATTAAAACTTGAAATACAAGAGTTTCATTCAGCTAATAATTTATGAAACCTAGAAATAAAGTTATACAATAACTACTACACTAATCCGTCATTTTAACATAGATTGGGGCTACTTCAACATAGTATATTGCCATGCATGAGAAAGGTTTTTGAACTATTGATCATTAATAATATAGCTCAAGTTTCTTCTCTTCATGATTTCCATTGATTCTCTTATGTACTTCTGTTGCTTGCAAACCATCTAATCTTTGTTCCTCAATATCCTTTTTTACTTTATTAAAAAATAAATAAGTAGATTGGCATAGAGAGAATGTTTTAATGAATTGTTAGTTAATTGGTTAATATGAACAAAACAAGTATATTTTATTATTTAATAATAATAGTATATCTCATAATGTTAACAGTCATTCTTGTCATTTACTTTTTTTTTTTTTCATATGATATTTATTTGTCATAACACTAATTTTCTAAACAAATAAAGAATATTTTAAAAAGCAGTTAAATAATAAAATAAATGACATAATTGCTCATGAAACTAAGAATTGCACTAAAAAAATAGTTTATAAAAAAAAAATGTGACCATTATATGTAAATTCATAAATTGCTTATCATTGTATACTTGAATCACAGCTAAGGTCATTTCATTGTCATAATGACCGCTTAACTTATTTCTGTTAATACTTAGGAAGAAACAACTATAGCTTTATAAATAAATTCATAAATTGCTTATCATTGTATACTTGAATCACAGCTAAGGTCATTTCATTGTTATAATGACCGCTTAACTTAATTCTGTTAATACTTAGGAAGAAACAACTATAGCTATATAAATATACAGAGGGTTTATTTTTAGATTCAATATTTATCTTTATATGAGCAATCATTAGATTATTAATTTATTTGATATGAAATTTCAAATATAATATGGAACTTTTTGAGCATTAGCCAGAAGTCACAATGGGCTTCAACCCTGGCTGGAAAATAATATCTTATCCATTTGTTAAATCAATTTCTGGGCATCTACTAAGATTTTTGTATGGCATACATAAAGCAACCAGAAAATTTGAAATTGTAGATTTTCTTTATAAGAGTTACATACTTATTATTGAACTGGACTACAAAGTATGTCTGAAAAGTTTTAAAACTAATATTCATAAAAAAATTAACTTTTCAAGGTAAAAAAATTATTACATTGAATCTTCTAAATACATTCTTCCTAACTCCATGCAATATACACTTTGCATGATCTTACAGCTTCATAGCAATCCTGTTTAACTCCTTCATTATATTTATCATCATTGAAATACTGTTCAAAAATGATTCCACTTCAAAAGGATTTCACTTTGAGGAACATAAAATAATTAGGAAGAGCAAAATCTGACAAATACAGGCAAACCTGGCAATATTATGATAAACTATTGGGTTGTTCGAAAAGTAATTTCACTTTTTCCCATTAGTTGTATTTTACCCGCCAATTTCATTCTAAGCTATATTTTTATTATAAATTTCAATAGCTGACATTTCAAGGTATATTTATAAAAAAATTTTTTTTTTGTGTCCATGGAGATTTTTGACATGTTTTGCCTTTTTTATTACTGAAAAAGTAAGAATGCTGTTCAAGCAAGAAAAAAGTTATATGAGTGCAGGGAAATGTAAGGCTGTTCAAGCAAGAAAAAAGTTATGATGTGAAGTGTATGGAGATAAAAAGTAAAAACGCTGTTCAAGCAAGAAAAAAGTTATGTAAAGTGTATGGAGAAGATGTGAAGTAAGAATGCTGTTCAAGCGAGAAAAAAGTTGTGTTAACAGAATGAAAAGTTATGTGAAGTATACGAAGATGACGTGTTAACAGAATGCCAGTAGCAAAACTTGTTTGCAAAATTTCATTCTGACAATTTTGATGTTAAAGATGCACCACGTGCCGGAAAGTTAGTTGAAGCTGATGATGACAAAATAATGGTCTTGGTTGAAGCACACTGCTAAATAACAATATGAGAAATTGCTACAAGATTGAATTTTTTGAATTCAACCATTCATGGCCAATTGAAACATTGATATTTGGGTTGCCAAAACTGGTTTGCAAAATTTCATTCTGACAATTTCAATATTAAAGATGTACCATGTTCTGGAAGACCAGTTAAAGCTGATAAAGACAAAATAGAAAGTTAGACTCAGTCTAACCTTCTATTTTGGAATTCCGTTATAATTCGTATGTTGCGTGACGATGATAAAAAACTGAATAACAATATGAGAAATTGCTACAAGATTGAATTTTTTGAATTCAACCATTCATGACCAATTGAAACATTGATATTTTGGTCCCACATGTTCTCAAAGAAAGATTTGCTCCATCGCATCAACATCTATGATTTGCTGATCAAACCTGAAAAAAATGATCCCTTTCTGAAGTGGATTGTGTTTTTTAAAAATAAAAGTTTTCTCTACTGCAAAATAGTGCTGATTTTTGTATTTGATTAGAATTATTTGTGTATACAAGTAATCCTTAACTCATTGACATCTGTGATTTGCTGCTCAAATGTGAAGAAAATGATCCCTTTCTGAAGTGGATTGGATCATAACTATTGATAAAAAATGGGTTGTTTACAACAAAGTTGAATGCAAGTGATCATGGAACAGAAGAAATGAATTGGCTCAAATGAAAATCCAACAGCTCAATCAAGTGAAAAAACAGCACAAAATTTAAATTTATTACCGTTGAACTTTCGGCTTAATTAAGCCATCATCAGCAGTTGTTTATTTACAAATAAGAATCCGAAGGTTCTATGGTAATAAATTTGAATTTTGTGCTGTTTTTTCACTTGATTGAGCTGTTGGATTTTCATTAATTATAATCCTTAACTTATAATCAAATTTGTGCTTATGACAGTGACATCATTGATAAATTCTGTGACTGGTCAATTCAATTACCAAAGGATTAGAGTCCCTAACCAATGGTCTGATATACAAAAAGCATCATTTCTGTGTTTGTTAAGTTTATTATAACAAAGTGGAAAGTAATAGTAATAAATTATATTCATTTCATTAATAACAAACTTCATACAAATTTGATGACTTGCCAGAAGCTGTTACAACTTGGATGGGATGTGCTATCATACCCACCATATCTGGCACCCTCCAATTATTAAAAATTACTTGGTTCAGTTTTTGCAAGCAAAGATCAGAAATTCTACAAGCATGGAATCATGCTATTACCAGAAAGATGGCAACATATGTTGGCCAAAATGGTCAATTAAATAAAATATTTATACAGAGTGAATCCAAAAAACTGGGCAAAACTTTACAGGATGATAGAATGCAGCTATACAAGCAATATTTGTCAGAGAATGTGTATGGTTTGTATGCAAGCGGTGAGAAGTAAAAGGTAGAGTCACATGTAAAGAATTAACACAAAAATGAGAGGATACTTCAGAAAACATTTTAATAACAGGAATGTAATTGATATACATGCTCAAAGAAATTGCTTAAAAGTGCTTCTGCTAGCTGTAATGCAGGCTTCACACCTGCTGGCAATATTCAGGAAATGCCTGGTGTCTTACAAATGTGCATCAGTCCCTATCCCACAGGTGTAAAGCCTGCATTACAGCTGACAGAAGCACTTTTGAGCAATTTCTTTGAGCATGTACATCAATTACATTCCTGTTATTAAAATGTTTTCTGAAGTATCTCTTCTCATTCTTGTGTTAATTCTTTACATGTGACTACCTTTTACTTCTCACCGCTTGCGTTCCGACCATACATTCTCTGACGAATATTGCTCACATAGCTGTATTCTATCACCCTGTAAAGTTTTGCCCAGTTTTTCGGATTCACCCTGTATAACTAAATTAAAAAAATAATAATTAAATAAAATATTTATATACTATAAAATAATTGTTGTTCATTTTCATGAAAAAAACAAAATAAAATTACACTTTGAACAACCCAATATAAAGCCTTTACATGCAAGAAACTGTTTGATGATTATATTGTATGCAAATGCACTTCTACGTGACATGAAGGAAAAATCAATCGCTTAACTCAGCAGCATCAAGCCTAATGTATTAAATTCTTTTCATCAGTCTGCCCATCTCTTCTCTGTAGAATTCAGCATTATCTATCTGTCCTTCTTTATGTATAAATTGTTTAGTTCATCATCATTTTGATTTGAGACTTTTTGAAATGTTTTGAAAATGTTGGATTATAATAGTGCTGCTTCTCCTGCATGCACTGTTACAATTGTTTTGTTATGCTTTTCCTAACTTTAAAACAAAATTTGATTTCCATTCTTTACTCAGTACCTTTATCCATGATGTGATTTAATCAGTTTTTTAATAATAATGATTTTCCAGTAAAAGTATTTAGTCCACATTGCTGAAATGCTGCAGCATTTCAGCAATGTCCAAGATAGTTTAGATTTGATAGAAAATAGTTCCAACAGTAGCCAATGCATAGTACTAGTAGTATTGTGAAAAAGTCAATTCTAAAACTTTTCACATACATTTCTGATATACAGGGTGCATCAGCTAAATCCAGACAAAATAGACAATTTAATTAAACAAAATTTTATTTAACAAAAAGCATAAAATTATCAAAATTATCATTTGCACATTACTTTGGGATCCCTTTAGATTAAAATTACTCAATGTAATTCCCTTCTGCCTCAATTACTGCCTCGATCCTTGACCAGAAACAATTACCTGCCCTGCGCAATGATGACAAAATAAAGGTATTGGTTGAAGCAAACCACTGAATAACAACATGAGAAATTACTATAAGATAGAATTTTTTTAATTCAATTGTTTACGACCAGTTGAAACGTTGATATTTGGGTTCCACATGCTCTCAAAGAAAGATTTGCTCCATTGCATTGACATCTGTGATTTGCTGCTCAAATGTGAAGAAAATGATCCCTTTCTGAAGTGGATTGGATCATAACTATTGATAAAAAATGGGTTGTTTACAACAAAGTTGAATGCAAGTGATCATGGAGCAGAAGAAATGAACTGGCTCAAAGCACTCTGATACCTGAAAAAAAATGATACTATTTCAAGGGACTTGAATGCAAGTGATCATGGAGCAGAAGAAATGAACTGGCTCAAAGCACTCTGATACCTGATATTCATCAAAAAAAATGATACTATTTCAAGGGACTTGTATTTTTTGAGCTTCTACCAGACAATTCCACAATTAATTCAGAAGTGTACTGCCACCAATTGAACAAATTGAGTGATTCTATCAAGCAAAAGAGGCCAGAATTGATTAACAGTAAAGGCATAGTGTTTCACCATGACAATGCCAAACTTCATACGAGTTTGATGACATGCCAAAAGCTGTTACAACTTTGATTGGATATGCTACCATACCCATCATATTCACCATATCTGGCACCCTCTGATTATTGCTTATTCCAGCTCTTTACAGAATTCTTTAGATGGCAAAACACTTAGTTTAAATGAGGATGTCAAAAATCACCTGGTTCAGTCTTTTGCAAGCAAAGATCAGAAATTCTACGAGCATGGAATCATGCTATTACCAGAAAGATGACAACATGTGTTGGGGACAAATGGTCAATATATAATTAAATAAAATATTTATATACTATAAAAAAAATATAATTAAATAAAATATTTATATACTATAAAAAAATTGTTGTTCATCTTCATGAAAAAACGAAATTACTTTCCGAACAATCCAATATTTTTGTTAAAAGTATAAATTATATATAAAATATAAAAGTTTCTTAAATTACCTATGTAATTCCATATTTATTTACATAATTTCTTTATTATATAATTTTCCCCACAACATTTAGAAAAGAAAATTAAGAAAAATTTGTTTAATTTAAAATTTTTCCATCTTGATTTTTATTAAAGTATATATCTAATAACAAATATCAAAAAAATTTTCCATTATTTTGAGTTTGCATAGAAGTATCATTCAAATAGCAAATTAAAAGATAAAAATATAAAACCAAAATCAAAATGCATAAAAAAAAAAGCTTTGCCATTACAGACAGATTGAATATGTAGTCAATCAACATCAGCCACAGAAAATAGACATGGTTTTGATGCCATAATTTTTTACTATACAATACTTTTTGTAATTAATAATGGTGTTATCTATATTAAAAATCAACAAAAAATAGCATTATGCATTATATAAATGATAAAAATTTTAAGCTGTGTATAAACTACAAGTAGTGTATCTGTAAAAATATGCTATTTCTTCATAATGTAATTTTTTAAAGCACAAATACAAATCATTTTCATAAATATCAATCATAGTTTAAATTTCTTTTATAATACTATATGTGAAAAACTGAGATAGTTTTAGTTTACCTGAAATGCATCATTAAATTACACATCAGTTAATTTTATTGGAATCATTTATTGGAAAGTAAAGAAAATCATCGTATATATTATCATTTTTATTTTAGAATTCAAACGAGAAAAAAAAGATATTTTAAAAATAAGCCAAAATTAATAACATTAAAGGTGTTTCCTAGTAAAATTCAAAATATTTCATTTGTAATTAAAAATAATATATTTAGGGGGAAATTTAGGGGGAAATGAAGTACATAAAGAATTAAATTCCTTTAATGGACAACATTTGCAAAAATTGATTTGAAATCTGCTTACAGGATCAGAGAAGGAATAACATAACAAAAATATTCTAAAAATTTTAAGTAGATATCTTAAAAATAATAAAATTATTGCAATATGACTAAATATTAAAATTTTTAATAAAAAATTAAGAATGCTACTGTCTGTTGGAGTAAATGACATTCCAGGAATTGTGCATTGCATAAATGTTAAAATATTACAAATTCAAAAAGCAATTATTTCCAAAATAAAAATAAAAAATTACTATTTAGGCATGAAACATGTAGTGTGAGAAGCTAACAATTATGCAAAATACAAAAATACAATTATTTTTAATGAATGGAAAATAAAAGATGTATTTTTTAAAAACAAATGTAAAATTGATCATGATATGCAATGTATCAATGATGATATTCATCATGATCATTCAGCCTTTAAGCTGAAAACATCATTGGGTATATTGTATATAAAAGTAAATGAATAAAACTAGGAAAACCCAGTTTTACAATGTACAAAGTTAAAGTTCCTGTTAGTCTTATCCATCAATTATCTGCTTTATAATCAATAGATAAACATTAATTCATAGTTGGTGATGTCAAAATCAACAGATAAATTAACTGCTACTTCAAGTACCAATTAGAGACTTAATTGCTGTCAAGTAACATCTTTCAAAGAACTTAAATGAAAAATAAATCTTTGACAACTTATATTTATTTTTATTAATTTAAACCAAACTGTGATTATTTTTTTAAACATTTAATTGGAAGGCAGAAATGTAGTCTTTGCTAGCATTGTGTACCACATAAGTAAAATACATAAGTATAATCATTTTATGATTATTATATATCTCAACCACCCAGCAGAATAAATAAAGATGTAAATTAATAAAACACAAATGTTCACAGTTTGTTGTTTTAGTATGGAATCAGAAATCCTGCACTCATATCACTTTGAACAATAAATTTTTCTTAGATGTTTTTATAATAACTAATCACTGCAAATTTTGTTCAACTTGATGATACATACAAAATCAATATTTATAACGATTAAGTATGTACATATTTTTAAAATTAAACAAAAAAAAATCAAAAATCATTTGAAAATAATAATTTACTTCTATATCAGGAAGTGGATGACATGAATTGCTCAAAAGAGAGCACTACTTCAATTTTCATCAAAGGACCTTAGCTCAAATCAATGCCTGGTGGCAAACCTTTTTCTGCTGGCATGCCAAAAATTTAAAAAGTTATATTTCTTAATGTACTAATGTGCCAGATAGTTTGTTATAGGAATATACATGTATATATTATTGTCATAATAACGAAGATATGATAATCATGTTTGAAATAGAAACAAATGAAATAAAAAATAATTCCAATCATTTATTAATGAGATTTTTGCTGATTGAATATTTGATGACAAACACTTTATATCTGGTTCATATTTGGAGACTTTCGTCAACACGCATGCTAAATTAGATTCATCTGTCAATCTGTTCCTGAAACTATTTTTTTGTGAAGTTCATTTCTGAAAACAAAAGCATTTCTCTCACAAACATATGTAGAAGAAAAAACTGTCAAAACAGCCATTGCTAGTTTTATCAAGCAATGGAAGCTTTGCGATATGACATTCCAAGTTTTAACGATTTCCGCTTCTGCATGCTTGTTAAATATATTGGACAATCGCTCGTGTTCAATTATTTCCAAATCGCTTTATAAATCCACAAATTTTTGCTTCCATATATAAGTCGATTGAAAATCTGTTAATTGCATTTCAAGTTCATCCAACTTTAATTAATCAAATGTTTCTAAATTCAGGTTATCTGCTTCCATTGTATCAGGGTATATAATAAATTTTGTAGTTTCTGCAAATTGTCTAAACTGGATGAATATTGATGAAAACTCACTGATTAGAGAGTTAATAACTTTTGAAAATTCTGTAGTCAGTTTAGCTCCATCCAATTTTTCATGAAAGTTCAAATCTCTGAAGAATTTTTTCAAATTTGGAAAATATTTGAAGCTTTTGGAAGTGATGTCTTAATAAAATATTTGCAATTTTGTTTCAAATGCCTGAATTAGACCAAACATGCCAAAGATAGCCTTATTAACACCTTGCAATTTAACATTATATTTGCAATTTTGTTTCAAATGCCTGAATTAGACCAAACATGCCAATGATAGTCTTATTAACACCTTGCAATTTAACATTTATATATATATATAAATACATGCCACGTGCCAGCAAAATTGTTCTGCGGTGCCATTTCTGGCAGGCATGCCATATGTTTATCACCAGGGAACTAGGCTAATATCATTTAATTTTGGTAAAAAATTAATTGTTTTTAGCTTTTTATTAATTTTTAATTAATAAAATATCAACATAGTCATTTGAAATTGATATCTGTTGGTCTATATTGAACATTATTATTTCATTTTGAAAAAAATTTTACATAAATGTAGTCAGAGTTGATTGGTAACCAAATGCAAACTCCATGTGCTGGGAGTGGTATCGTCTATATTGAACATTATTATTTCATTTTGAAAAAAATTTTACATAAATGTAGTCAGAGTTAATTGGTAACCAAATGCAAACACCATCTGCTGGGAGTGGTATGATTTTGATGATAATAAATGAAAGATCAGAATCTGCAGATATTCATTACTACTGGAGTCAAATATACTTTTGGGATATTGTGTATAAGAAATTATAGTAGTATAAGATAAAATAAAACTTAAAAAATGATTAACAAATATACTAAATTATAAAAAAAAATTAACTTACTTTCTAATTTGAAAGTAAAATATTCTGTTAGATGCCTGCATTCATGATTACCTCTGAGTAAAAATAACGTAGTTGGATGGCATATTTTCAAAGACCATAAATATAATACACACTGTAACAAACAGAACAAGCTTGTACTTTTGAAGTGAATAATAAATTAAAAATAAAATAAAAATTGTTTAATATCAATAAAATTTTATGTAAAATAAATACATTACATAATTCATAATATGCTTAAATGATTAGAGAAGTTAAGAATCGTGAAAGCATTAAATTTTATATATGATATGATAAATTTATCATTACTTAATAAATTTTTTTATTATATTAAAACATCATCAATTAATATTTAATTAAAAACTTATTCAAGTATCACTTGGGGCTTATTTTTTAATTCAATTTGCCTATGTTTTGCAACAGAATTTTAGTTGTAAAGAGCACAGGTTTCTTTACTATAAAATAAACTGTTAATTTTTCATCTTCAAAATCTTCAATTTTATTTTAGAGATAACATTAAAAATAACAAAATTTCTCCTTAATATTAATATTGTTATTTGATTATATTTTTAATAATCATATATTGATATGATTAAGATATTAATTAATATTAATATTGTTATTTGATTATATTTTTAATAATCATATATTGATATGATTAAGATATTAATATATGATTTAGATAGTATATATTAATAATTAATAAATATTTTTTCTCTTCCTCATATGAATTAAAACTAGCTGATTTTATACTTTCATATATTTTAAATTGTTTTTTAGTTTATTAAATTTTATAAATTCTTTCAAGAATGCATTTCAGATAACTTTTGTGTTTGAAGAATAAATTATATTTTTTCTATTTTTATTTTTAACACAAAATGTAACATTAGTGATCAAAACATATGCATAAGTGGAATAATTCAGAATAAATTATAATTTTAATAAATTGTGTAAAAACTAAGCAAGCAATTGGTGTGAAAACTGCTGCCTTAGAATTTTTGCACAAAGCAAACTTGGAGAAAGATCCAAAAAGCAAGAAAAATTAAGTAAGAAAAACAATCATCAAATTTTGAAAATATATTTTTCATAAAATGCCAATGAGAATGAAAATAATCATATAAAAACTAAGCAAGCAATTGGTGTGAAAACTGCTGCCTTAGAATTTTTGCACAAAGCACAAACTTGGAGAAAGATCCAAAAAGCAAGAAAAATTAAGTAAGAAAAAAAATCATTTTGAAAATATATTTTTCATAAAATGCCAATGAGAATAAAAATAATCACAGTTTAATAAAAAAAAAAAGTTGTTATAGAAAAATTCAAAACTCCACAAACATTATTTTAAAAATAATACAATGATTAGAATTTTAACTATTGAACTTTTAAACATAATACTTAGTTTTTTATGATAGTAGTAGTAGATAAAAGGAAAAAGCCTGCATAGCCCAAGCACCGCAACCAGCAATGGTCTATTGTGCACCATTTTTTATGATAAAATATCTTCTTAAAAATTGATGGTATGTATTGACAAGTTTAGCCTCGTTTAGTGTGAAGAGAGTTGAAAAATCATTGCTCTAAGATCTCAAATATACTTGCAGTGGTGGCAACAAATTATAGAAGGAACCTATGACAGAGATCTGATTTTTAAAACAATATTTAATGTAAATAAAAATCTATTAGGGCTGCTTGTCATTAAGAGCCAGAGGGTCCAAGTCTCATTTCAATAATTTTATCAAACAAATCAAATTATTCATTGACAAAAGTATCTTTATTAAAAAGTTACTATATTTATTTTTTTTAGATAATCTAAATTATCATCATAAAAATAATCAAAAGTATCTTTATTAAAAAGTTACTATATTTATTTTTTTTAGATAATCTAAATTATCATTATAAAAATAATCATTTTTCACAATATATATTTATTATTGCAATCTAATATACTTGGGACTGGCATCCAGATAGTGAGAGATAACAATAGATATAGGAACACACACTATTGCTGAGAGTTGTCATTAATTAACACACTGGTGAAATATGTGCAAGTTTACAGAGTATTGGGTACAATTTCCAGAAGTCAGGCCCATGTCCAGTGTACTTTTAACTGCTAACTTTGTAAGGGAATCTGCTTGTCATTACAATCTTTTCTGGATTATATATTTTTTTTAACTGATTCAATAGTTCATAATTATTAGTTTAAAATTTTATATTTATTGATACTAGGGTTTATTGTAATTACACTCTGTAAAATAAGTAGAAGGACACAAGAAAAATTTTCACAAAACGTAAAAGAAAGGATTTTTTATTCATGAAAAGTTTCATGAAGAACATAAAGGGATGAATATAAAAATAAATGACAATTGAAAATAATTTACAGAAATAGTAAATAATTTATATCACATCACAACTTGGCACTGTGAATAAATATGTAAAAAAAGTAGGAGGACACTTAATATAGCGGATGTTTGAAGTGAAGAAACGAAGAATGTTTTAAATTGCACTTAAACATTTAATATAGTCTTTAAATTATATTTCACTCAATACTTACAAATAGTAATAGGAAAAATAAAAGATAATATGAGGTTTTCTTTCCATTAGCGCGTATTACCTCAAAGACTCGATTTGGCATAGAAACAAAAAGAGACTTGAATTTCAGTTTGGCAAACATTGGCCCAGACCGTGTCAAGAGCTTCCCGGAGTTCGTGTATAGATTCATAGGGACGATTGTTTAAACGGAATTTCTATAGTCCACAGTTTACAGCAAAAACAGAGAAACGGAGTTTCTATCGTCCACGGTTTACAGCAAAAACCGCTTCTAGACGGGCGTTCAGATAAATCGCGGTTTTAAAAGCATTGCAAAGACCTTGACTATACCGGTCGGCGGCTAAACCTTGGCTGTTATTACAGTTCCTACGCGCCCCCGTCGTTTGAAAATTTTCAGCCAATCAGTATTTCGAGCTCTATCAATGACGTCAGTAATATAGCAGATGTTCGAAGTGAAGAAATGAAGAATGTTTTAAATTGCACTTAAACATTTAATATAGTCTTTAAATTATATTTCACTCAATAATAATTCAAATTAAATATGAAGGATTCTACAAACTATGAAAATTGAACGCATGCGCAAGAAGACGCGGTCTAGATTCTAAACCTGGCTAGTGGCTGGTCTAGAAATAGACTTTAGAAACCGGTTTTCTAGACCTCGTCTGAGCCGCGTCTGCTAAGACACTTCGTTTATGCAATGCAAATTTTATAAAACCGTGGTTCAGACCGTGGCCGAGGTCTAGAACCCATTTAAACAATCGGCCCATATTATCTGCCTCCGTCATAAACATGTTTAATCAAAATTGCCCAGATGTTTTCCACATTGTTCATGTCTGGGCTTCTTGATAGCCACAGTAAAATCTGAACATTGTTGTTTGCAAACCAGGTTTTCACACCTCTAGCCATATGGATGGAAGCTCTATCTTGCTGAAAAATCTAGTCTTCTCCACCTAGATCAGAGCCATAAGGAAGAAGTGCTGATTGAAGTAAATGAATGAAATCTGTATGTTTTAGTTGGCCATGTAGAAAGGACAGGCATGTTCTTCCCCCATATCCAACAGCAAGCCACACCATCAAACTTCCTCCTCCTTGCTGTCGAGTTGAGTAATGTTGCTCCTCATTTCCTAGACAATGCCAATAATATTGAGAGCCATCAGGATGGTCTAAATTAAACTTTTTTTCATCCGCACAAAGGTTATTCAACCAGAATACTTTCAGTTACAGCATAACCATTTTCAGCACTTTACGACATTCAGAATTTGACCTAACTAGCAAAATTTCTACACAAAGGTTATTCAACCAGAATACTTTCAGTTACAGCATAACCATTTTCAGCACTTTACTGTAAAACATTCAGAATTTGACCTAACTAGCAAATCATAAATACAGTAAATCGGAAACTGATACACTGCCTGAATATTATAAGAGAAACTCTGCCTTAGTGCTAAGGAGTTTCTCTTAAGCTTAATCATTAATTAATATTAAGAAAGTATTCTTGTCTCAACAAGTGCTGCTATGACTACTGTGTAAAAATATGCAAATTACTTACGTGTTACATTCAATACATACTCATAACAATTAATGTCCTCCTACTTTTTTTACATATTTATTCACAGTGCCAAGTTGTGATGTGATATAAATTATTTACCATTTTTCTGTAAATTATTTTCCATTGTCATTTATTTTTATATTCATCCCTTTATGTTCTTCATGAAACTTTTCATGAATAAAAAATCCTTTCTTTTACATTTTGCGAAAATTTTTCTTGTGTCCTTCTACTTATTTTACTGAATGTACATATGGCAGTGTGTCAATTAGTAGAACACCAATTATATAACCAAATCAGCACTACATAAAAATAAAATTACAGTTTATTTTTGGGCACTAGTTGCTATGTTGAAGTATTATTTCTGCTTCTTAATCATTTGTTTTGATTATTTATTTAAAGATATAATGCATAATATGCAATAGCATAATCTTAATATCTTATTACAGCAATTAAAAAAAAAATCAGATGTTGGCTTTAGTTAAAATGTGGACATTTTGGTTATTATTTGCAAATGATTTCTTAAATTAATTATTTTTTTATAATACTTGATATTTGAAAATTTCGTATAATTATCTTATGTACAATAATTTAATTCTAATTAGAAATAGAATAATAAACAGTTAATGCAATAGGATAAAAGACACAAAGGTTATTCAACCAGAATACTTTCAGTTACAGCATAACCATTTTCAGCACTTTACTGTAAAACATTCAGAATTTGACCTAACTAGCAAAATTTCCCCTAGCGATTTATTTTTGAAATAACTGTCAATTTAATAATTAATTTATTTATGCTACGACGCTACGATCTACTGAATTAATAATTATTTATTTAAATTTAGGCCAAGGTGGCACTATTTGTCATTTAATATAAATTTTTGGCCTAAATTTAATTAATTAATTATTAATCCAACAGATGGTGGCCTCATATCTAATATAAATTTTTGGCCTAAATTTAATTAATTAATTATTAATCCAACAGATGGTGGCCCCATAGCATAAATTAAAAATTATTATTAATTTGGCAATTATTTCAAAAATAAATTGCTAGGGGAAGTTTGACTTGTTAAGATTATTTGGATTGCAAAAATCCCCTAAGTAAATGTTGATTTATGATTGGTTATCTGACTTGAATCAAGTCTGTCTGCTTGAATTTGCAAAGAGGGCCTGTTGGCTATGTTTAGCCTGTTCGGGAGCACTGCTATCAGCATAAGTCCAATAATATCTAAATTATATACATCCCAAAATCAAAAATCTGCCAATGTCTTGGTAGTCTAACTGGTAAAGCATCGGGACAGTAACTCGAAGTTCCTGGATCGATTCCAGGCCAAGGTAAAATTTTTTATTTTGAGAAATTAGTAAAAGTTAAAGAAGTCCAATAATATCTAAATTATATACATCCCAAAATCAAAAATCTGCCGATGTCTTGGTAGTCTAACTGGTAAAGCATCGGGACGGTAACTCGAAGTTCCTGGATCGATTCCAGGCCAAGGCAAATTTTTTATTTTGAGAAATTAGTAAAAGTTAAAATTCAATTATTAAACAACAGATGACACCACTTTAGCCTAAATTTAAATAAATTATTATTAATTCCGTAGATGGTGGCACCATAGCATAAATTAAAAATTATTATTAATTTGGCAGTTACTTCAAAAATAAATCACTAGGGGAAATTTGGCTTGTTAGGGTCATTTGGATTGTGTAAATCCCCTAAGTAAATGTTGATTCATCATTGGACCATAGCATAAATTAAAAATTATTATTAATTTGGCAGTTACTTCAAAAATAAATCACTAGAGGAAATTTGGCTTGTTAGGGTTATTTGGATTGTGTAAATCCCCTAAGTAAATGTTGATTCATCATTAATTAATCACATAAATTGGGAAGGCTACTGTATATAGGTATCCCTTGTTATATGCGATTTCACTTTACATGTTTTAGTTATAACACGATTTTAATGTGTAAATTAACTTTTTAAATTAAAAAAATTTTTGTTTAAAAATTGTCTCGTAGATGAACTGCTTGAGTAATACTCATCAGAGCTCAACTAATGAAGAGCGTCTGGAAATGGAAAACAACATGAATGATGAAAGTCAGAAGCCCTTCGTTGCTAAGCCCATCAAACAACTTTCAACAAAACAAATGACTGAATTTTTTAAATATATTGTCAGTGCTGTCAGAATAATTGAAGAAAATGATCCTAATGAGACTAAAAGCACCAAAGTTGCAAGAGAAATTCAGAATTCTTTGGCTTGCTTCAAAGAACTTTATAGAGTGAGGAAGAATGGTGGAGAAAATGATCCTAATGAGACTAGAAGCACCAAAGTTGCAAGAGAAATTCAGAATTCTTTGACTTGCTTCAAAGAACTTTATAGAGAGAGGAAGAATGGTGGCTGTCAGCTGAGTCTCGACTGTTTCATTAAAAAAGTTGAAGATCATCAGCCTATCAACCCAGGGCCTAGTTGAAGATCATCAGTCTTATCATCCCAGGGTCTTCAAGAGAGCAAGAGAGTGATGATCAAGACTCACCAGAGCCAATCCATTCAACATTGAATTGATGACTGTCAGAATTATGTAGTGTTTAGTTATTTATGACTTGTATTAATTAAATTCATTCATCCAACCATTCATTCATTAAAATTTGTGTGTTATTTATAAGTTTAAATAATTCATTCATTAAAATTTAAACTTTTGCTCATAGGTGTAAAGTTTTCATTTTTTTATCCTTCTGAAGAAACCCATCTCTATCTCACCCACACTAAATTCAACACACTTTATGCGATTATTTCATAGAACCAATTAATCACATAAAAGCAAGGAACACCTGTATAGCTCAACATCTCAAAGAACAGATGGACAAAAGCCGAATAGGTGTAAAGTTTTCATTTTTTTATCCTTCTGAAGAAACCCATCCCTATCTCACCCACACTAAATTCAACTCACTTTATGCGATTATTTCATAGAACCAATTAATCACATAAAGGCAAGGAACCCAAAGAACAGATGGACAAAAGCTGACCTGGTAACTGAAATGCATTTTCATATTTATAATTGAACATGATGAAGAAATTGAATAGATCATGTTCCTCTAGCATTATGTTCATTTCAAATTTCCTTCTACTGCTCTAGTTGAATATTGGTAGTTTTTTAATTTGGTTTGTTTCACAGTTCAAACTTTTTATTATAATTTTGTGTTGTACAAATTTTTATAATTATGAAATATAAAAATGAAATTACAGAATAATATCTTATATGGTTGCAATCATTTCATAATCCACTGCATATTTCAATTAGTAGATATTTTTGATATAGTACCATATATTATAGCAGGCAACATATGTTATGTAAAAATTGATTAGCAATTTTGATGAGTATCATAACAAAAATATATTAAGCAGATATGCATAGAGTAAATACTGGTATACAATATAAATAATTCAAGTAACCTGGAATTTTTAATATTATAAAGTCCAGGTTACTTGAATTTTATGAACTTCATTTTGTTGGTATTTCGTATTCTAGAACATCATGACATTATTGTGATTTATCCCATAAATCTATTATATTTCTCTCTGATAAAAGATTCAAAAAATATTTGTCCTCCTGAAAATTTTCTATGTAAAATTTTTAAAAATCAATTATATCTGAACTATGTAAGGATATGTATTATGAAACTAACTATAAAACTTCATTCCAAGCATATATTACTTTTAATATATGATATATTTTTATATAAAAAATGTTTTTCTATATAATATGTATACAGTCAAACCTCTTTAAGCCACCCCTCTATAAATCACCACCCTCGTTATTTGCCTGATGAAAGTCAATAACAAATCTCCTCCATTATGTTAAAACGAAATTCCCTCTATAAACCGCCACCTCACTAATCGCTCGTAATCCACTGCATATTTCAATTAGTAGATATTTTTGATATAGTACCATATATTATAGTAGGCAACATAAGTTATGAAAAACTTGATTAGCAATTTTGATGAGTATCATAACAAAAATATATTAAGCAGATATGCATAAAGTAAATACTGGTATACAATATAAATAATTCAAGTAACCTGGAATTTTTAATATTATAAAGTCCAGGTTACTTGAATTTTATGAACTTCATTTTGTTGGTATTTCGTATTCTAGAACATCATGACATTATTGCGATTTATCCCATAAATTATATTTCTCTCTGATAAAAGATATATATCATATATTATATTTCTCTCTGATAAAAGATTCAAAAAATATTTGTCGTCCTGAAAATTTTCTATGTAAAATTTTTAAAAATCAATTATATCTGAACTATGTCAGGATATGTATTATGAAACTAGCTATAAAACTTCATTCCAAGCATACATTACTTTTAATATATGATATATTTTTATATAGAAAATGTTTTTCTATATAATATGTATACAGTCAAACCTCTTTAAGCCTTACCCCAACTAACTCTTTCTTTCCTCTTTAAGCCGCCCCTCTATAAACCACTACCCTAGATAACCCAGTATTATTATTATTATTATTATTATTATTATTATTATTATTATTATTGATAAAACTTTAAAAATGTTTACATTAAGACCCCATTTAATGCGGGGGATACGTTCCAAGGAAACAAAGCGCTAAAAAAAACAACATTAAACAAGATCATTTTCACATGTAAATAATAAGGATAGGTGAAACGAGACAGTAATAAAATAAGATTGCCCTGGGTCCTCTGAGATGAGCTCTTGAGCCTTTGGACAACTTCCGGTGTCCTTTACGATCTCCCCTGGAATGGCTCCTTGCCGGGTTGGCAGCACCTTCTTCAGACTTCTCTGAATTATCTAGCAGCAATATCATAAACTGTCGATCTTGGATAGTTAAAGAACCGAATTATTTTAAACATCATAAACTGTTGATCTTGGATAGTTAAAGAACCGAATTATTTCAGTAGGTGAACGTCCAATTATTGTTATATTCTGCACTCGATCTTAACTGATCAGCCATTTTTAACTTATCCTCAAACACATCATCTGTCTGGCTTACCAAAATGTCAGCAGCATCGTAGCACTGACATCAAATATGGCAGGAAATTCAAATTTCAAATTTGTCCAGATTTAGCTGACGCACCCTGTATAAAGCCTAGAAAATGGAAGAGTTGTCAGTCCATACACATATCTATACTTTCAAGAGATAAGAATCATATCACAATTGTTTAATGCTTTGCATGTCCTTCAAAAAAACATCAATTGATGTTTAAATTTCTATGGGATATTGTAATTATTGCTAATATTTGAAATGGTTGGTTAATTAAATGAGCAACAAGTCATATAATTTGATACTATTAAATATATAAAATCACTAAATGTAAAGTTATTGTACATCATAATAATTATTATATGATTTAAATTATACATAATGCATCATATTATAATAAATATTACAAACTTTTACCTTATGTGTTTTATAGGTACACACTATTTAAAACATTTTAAATTTTGTCATAATGTGTTACATAATAATTTATATAATTTCATCTTAAATGATACTTTTATAAACATAAGTAATCAAGAAGTGTCTATAAGGTGTTTAGAAAATTATATTTAAAAATATATATTTTATCATCTCTAGGTGGCAGGAAGACTCCATGTTGAAATAGGCAGAATAGCAGGTACAATTTCTGATCGTGTAGGAGATGCTGGAGCAGATTACAGCGGGGATCGAGACAGTATAAGAGATTCATCCCTTGATATATCTGAGAATGGAGATGATGTTATACTTGGAAGACAAATTTCTGTTAGGGTATAAAATTTTGTATATCCATAAAATTTTATAATAATATGTTTTGTGATTTGAAGTTGCTCACCTCATATTAAGCATTTGTCATCTTATTCATGATGACAATGCTGGTATCTAATTTTGCTGTGACTTTTAATTTAAAACTAATATAACAACTGTTTTAATAGGAAGATGAAAATCATAACTTATATCATATCTTAAGAATAATGTGAATTGAAATTCCTATTTATATGGGAATTAGTGTTAAAATTATTAATCATTTATTTTAAAATGTATTGCAAATGAAAAAGTTTCTGATTTTAATGTGTGAGAGGTTGCAAGCTCCTAGATTCTTGCATCAGCTTCTTACATCAGGAGCGGTTTCATGTGTTGCTCCAGCACTTTAAATGAGTACATGTTTAGATTAGTGGGGATCTGAGGTCTGAAGATAAAAGGGAGATTAAGGTTAGGAGAATAATGGACATTCTATAGCAGAACAAGTGTTCATTAAGAAAATAAAAAGAAGAGTACAGTGACTGGGAATGAGACCCTTAAATATTTTGTATATTAATCAAAAGGGGGAAAGAAATTAAGTAATGATATTGTTTTAAATTATTTCAAAAACTTAAAAATGTTTCATCACACTGAAAATCAAAAATAATAATCATTTAAATCTGAAAATAATTTAATTGAAATAATATAAGTTGAGTAATGACTTTTTTTTATTTCTTATAAATTTCAAAAATCTAGATTAATAATAATAATAAAAATAAATTAT
>AYEL01089544.1:0-14156 GCA_000484575.1 Olivierus martensii | reverse complement strand
GATAACTTGTTGCCATTTTGAAGGTAATTCCATTATGCCTCTCTCATAGAAGCCCTTGTCCCTATTGGCAAAAGACTGGGACAGTTGATTTTCACAAGCCTCTCTTGAGGCGAATTTTTCACCAGCAAAATAGTTCATCATGGACACGAACAGGTGGTAATCACTTGGTGCCAGGTCTGGACTATAAGGTGGATGCATAAGAACCTCCCAACCAAGCTCCCGGAGCTTCTGGCGAGTTGCTATCAATGTGTGTGGCCTGGCGTTGTCATGATGAAACACAATTCCTTTCCTAGTGGCCAAAGTTGGCCGCTTCTGGGCGATTGCTTCCTTCAGACGGTCCAATTGTTCACAATACAGGTTCAAATTAAGAGTTTGGTTGTAGGGGAGCAGCTCATAATATATGATTCCTTGCAAATCCCACCAAACGCACAGCAAAACCTTCCTGGCCGTCAATCCTGGCTTGACCACCGTTTGCACCTGCTCACCACGCTTTGACCACGACTGTTTTCGCTTGACATTGTTGTAAGTGATCCACTATTCATCGCCAGTCACCATCCGCTTCAGAAATGGGTTGATTTTGTGCGATTCAGCAGCGATTCACAGATGGAAATTCGGTTCATGAGGTTTTTTTTGCGTTAACTCATGTGGCACCCATACATCAAGCTTCTTTTTGTATCCAGCTTTTTCCAAATGATTCCAAATGGTTTTTATGCAATGTTTAGCTCCTGGGCAATAGAAACAGTGCTTATATGACGGTCGGACTCGGCCATTTCGATGATTTTATCCACATTTTTGACAGTTGGCCTTCCAGAGCGTGGTGCATCTTTGACATCAAAATTACCGGAACTGAATTGACGAAACCAAAACTGCACTTGACTTTCTGTTACAGTATCAGAACCATAAACACTATTCACATTTTCAGCCGCCTGGCTTGTGTTTTCACCTTTTTCGAAGAAAAACTGTAAAATATAGCGTATTTTCTCTTTGCTGGTGTCCATCTTTGATGTGAGCTCAAACAAAACTGAGTCAACCATTCACAAAACTGTCAAATAAGATTTTTAGTACGAAATGTCAGCTTTCTAATGCCATCTAGTGTAAACCGATCGGACTTTTAGAGCGCAAGATACAATTTATTAAAGCCATCTATTGGAAAAATAATGGATTTTTTTTTTACTAGACCTGATATATGAAAATTCTCATATATAAAATATCTCATAATTTTGTATATTTAATATTTGAATTAACATAATATGATAAAATTTGAAAATATACATAATTATAGGTTTCAAATTTGAAACTATAATGATGAAGGTCCCTCTTGGTATAAATGATGATGATAATTTTAATCAAAAATACAAGACATTGGGATTATGATATAATTTTTATTTAGTAATGGAGTTCTTAACAGCACTGATAGCAAGTAACAAAGAAATTTTAATTCTGTAAAACGTTTTTGGACCTGCCATCGGTCTTTCATCAGTATAAGTTTCTTAAGCATCCTTGCTTAAGAAACTTGTTTAAATTAAAATTTCTTTGTTACTTGCTATCAGTGCTGTTAAGAACTCCATTATTGTATAAAAGCAAGTGGTTTTTTCATATATTGTGTAATTTTTATTTAGTTTGATAATTTATTCTCAAATTGAATGACAGGAAATCAAGAAGGCTTCAAGGATTTACTAGCTAATTAATTATATATCATTTTGATACTTAATTTTTTCAAGCAGTAAGATATATTTTTTACAGCATATCCTGATTTTATTTTAATTTTTCCTTATTTGCTTATAAGTATCATATAAACACGTATAATTCAAAAGTCTCTTGCTTTAAATATCAATAATAACACACAAAAAATAGCCCTTCACGCAAGGTATAAGCAAAGTTTTAATTATCTATAACGTTTTCGGACTAATTAAAGTCCATCATCAGTAGTACGTTACAGTAAAGAGTTAATTGTAACGTACCACTGATGATGGACTTTAATTAGTCCAAAAACGTTATAGATAATTAAAACTTTGCTTATACCTTGCATGAAGGACTATTTTTTGTGTGTTATTATTGATGTTAAGTATCATATATAGTTGTGTATATGGTAATCCCCCTAGTTCAGAGTTTGAAATTGATAAACGTATATAATTTGTGTATAAACCAATCTCCATGTTTCAAATATTAAAACGATATGACATTCATTAGAATAAATACATAATTTCTTTTATAATTTGAAAAATTTTCAAAATCTAATTCACTATTGAAATGAATATGGTCACTTTGATAAAATACCAGACTTACACATTGAAATGTTGCAATGCAAAGTGAAGGAAAAGCTTAATAGAGAGCAGGATGCAATCATATATCATATCATATCACATCCAATTTCATTTCTGTACTATATAATTTTGTTGAAATGTTTGTTTGGCAGGAAATAACAAAGAAATAGTAAAATTTTCCATCATTTCTGAATCTCAGCAAAAATATTTAATAAAGTTTAAATGATAAAAAATCAGTACCAAAGCATACAGTAAAAAGTGAAAAGCTAACCAGTACACACAAAATCATTAAAAATGCAAATCTGATATCGAAAACTAGCTGTAATCTAATTATTGTGTATTGATAGTTTGCATAGATCAGAATTATCTGAAAATGCACAAATTATTGATATATTATAAGAAACATCAGAGATTGTTATATTTCTTCTATTTTATATCAACTAATGATATGCATTAGCATCAGCCATATTTATTCATTAATCCCTTGACCTAGTAGAATAAACTCTGCTAAGATTATGTATAAAAGTCTACTATGACAAAGCATATTACAAGCAGTAAACTTTAAATAATTTATTAAAAGGAACATTTTCGATCGTAGAATGGATCCTCTCCAGCTTACATCAAAATAATGAATAGAATAAATTTAAATAGAATTTAAGTATATATAGTTAAAACTTGCTATGTATGATATTAAATTATTATTATTATTATAGTACACAAAAATGACATAAAATTATTTACAATACAATTAAATTAGTATTATGGTTAAAATTAATAATATAATAACTTAAATTTAATTAAGGTGTTGTTAATTATATGCTGTGGTTTGCTGCATATTGCCAAGCCGTGGAAATGCTGTACTTAATTGGTCATTAATAATATTCGTATAATTTTTCTTCCAGACTTAGACACTTCCAGACTTCTTTCTGCAATTATAATCGATTTTTCTAAGAATAAATCTTTCTTATTATAGCACATTTTCACAACTTTTGCTTCCTCCATTCAAAACATAAATTGTATTCATGAAATCTTTTTTGCATGTGCAGTATTTGGGTTGCCATTAATTATATCTTCCTGATGCTCTTTAATTCTTTGTGATAAATTTCTAGAAGTGGCCCTATGTATTCTTCTTTTGTAATGTGTTTTGTTGAAGATAGAGATTATATATACTCCAGAGCGCTGATAGCTATTAAAAAGCGCCTTATCATTACAAAGTTTAGAAAAGATGGTTGGATCTCTTTTAGTCACTGTAGTGGTTTGCATTTCTTTTCTTATTCCCCTAATTCATGTTAACAAAGCTTTATTATATAGTACAATGATATACCTTTGCCTTCTAGAATTGGATTGCTGTGCATGGCTAATTTCGGATGATGGTATCATAATAAATTTAGCTAGAGTTTTTCCTTATAAATTTTTGTAACATGATTACACATGCAGTTATGTTTGCCAGATCATTAGATGTCATTGCTACTCTGGCAAACCATTGCAGGATTAGAAACCAGAGATATTTTTTGTTTTTTTTACATAAAATGACATCACAAATCAATTTATATTGCAATGTGATGGCATTTAAATTATTTTTAAAATTACAATAATTATTTAATAAATTATTTAAAATTGTAACAAAACAAAGTACATTGAACTTTCTTAAGAGACTTTTACCCTTTATAGGAGCACAAGACTCATAGTGTTTTATATGGATATATTTCTATCCTAACGCATACCATGTCGTTTTATTTATTATGATTTTATTTATTTATTTATTTATATTTTTTATTTTTAAAATGTCATTCCATTATCTATTTTTTCCAAATTTTATTTGTTAGTAGTTTATAAATTGTAATCAATTGGCATGACATTTTGACTTATTGTTATTTGAAAGTAATAATTATAAAATATAAATTAAAGGATTAATTAAAGTTTAGTATTAATAGTTGTTTTATTTGCACAGAGACATTTTGCATAAAAAAGCTGTGGATTCTAATTGCCATCTAGAAAAGGTAATTAACTTTATTAATTTGTTGTTAATAGGAAATTTATAAACCATACAAATGAATGACAATTAAAATTATGATAATCAATAATATTTATATATTATTGATTATCATATTCATCTGTAATAAGTTATTAATTTTTGCAAATATTAATAGTAAGAAAATGATTATGAAATATAGATCTAGCGGTAATTTTTTGCAATGTCATAACAAAGTTAAAAAAATTTTCTGAGTTTTGAAATATTGATTTTTTTTTTGTATTTTTTTAATGATTTAAATAATTATAATGCAGTTTTTAATAAATCAAATTTTGAGTGTATTTATCTTCTTAATGACACGTTAAGATGAATTGAAAAAGTCAGATTTATTTAGAATGGACATAAACAACTTCAATTAATAATTCAAATGTTAGAAGTGATATGTACATTTGACTTAACTGGAACAATCTCCATATCTGTATTCTGTTTTTAACAGATTTTTTATCAATATAATTTTAGTGCATGCAGGCAATAGGAATAATTAACTGTTAAACATAAATTTATTTACTAGTTTGTAAATTTTTTGACTAAATTGTAATGATTTTCCAAATTATATTAAAATATATTCAGCTACTAAATAATTCTTAAAATATTAAAAATATTTACAAAAGATTCACAAATTGTATTACATAATTCACAAACTGTAAAATGCATTTCGGTTTTTCTGACCCTCTTCAGTTACAGCATGGTGTGAACTTTTTTGAAATTTCTAAATCATTAAAAAAAACTAATATTAAGTTGGGAAAATAATAAATTAATTGAAGAAGAGGATAAAAAATATATTTTGGCTAGTATATCAAGGGAACCGAGGTTAAATCTGATGTTAAAAACTCGTAAGGAAAATATGCCATACAGACCCATTGTTGATTGTAAATATACCATATTATATAATTTAGAAAAATTTTTAAAGAAGAAATTAGCTAACATTTGTAATTCTCCATGTTCAGTAAAAAATTCAGATGCATTAATTTTAAAATTAAAAGATGTAATAATTCCAGATAATTATAAGTTAGTATCTTTAGATATAGTAAATTTATACCCAAGTATTAAATTAAATATGATTAAAGAAAGTTTACAATTGTTAAATATAAAAACATGGATAATAGATGGAATAGAATATTGTTTCTATAATAATTATATAAAAATAAATAATAAATATTATAAACAGACTGATGATATAATTATGGGGTCAGTAATAGGTCCAAAATTAGCTGAAATTTATTTAATAAATCTAGATAAGTTTATATTAAATTATCCAAGAATAATATTTATGGCCCGTTATGTTGACGATATTTTGTGTATAATTGATTCGGATCTTGTTAATGTCACTAATTTGTTGGAATATGTAAATTCATATAATGAAAATATAAAATTCACAATTGAGCATAGTTTAGATGATCAAATAATTTATTTAGACATAACTATAATAAAACATAATAGTAGAATTAAATTTAAAAGATACTAGAAAGACCAGAATAATTTGAAACTACTGAATTATTTTTCTAATACACCTAAATTCATAAAAAAGAACTTAGTTTTTTTAATTTCAGATATAAATGATTGCAGAACAACAGATATTGAAACTAAAAGATTAGAATTAGATTTGATTTATAAAATGTTTATGCTGAACGACTGTCCACATTGGCAATTGAAAAAAATGGGAACAAAACTATAAAAAAACAGATATTATAATAAAGAAAGATAAAGATAAGAATAAAAAATTGTTTTTTGGTATATTATATGAGGAAAATAAATTTTATAATGAAAGAGAATTTTTCAGAAAATTTAAAATAGGTATGCTCCACAAATGCAATTTAAAGTAAAAAATTTAACATTTATTGGAAGGCAAACAGAGGGATTACTAAGTAAACATAGTGTGGTTTATAAAGTATCATGCACTTGTAAAAACAAACATTATTATATAGGTGAAACTAAATGACAATTAAAAATAAGAATAGAGGAGCATAAGCGTTATATAAATTTAAAACAATTAAAATCTGGCCTATCTATTCATTGTATAAATAATAGTTGTGACATTGATAAAGATACGATTTCAATTTTTAAACAGGAAACACATTATTTATCTAGGTTATATTATGATTTTATTTTATTAAGAAAAATAGTCAAAATAATAATAATATAATTTTGAATAATAAAAATGGGTTAAAATTATCAGAAATATGGTGGGAGTATTTGTTTTAAAAAAAGACCACTAGAGGACACAAATATTCAATTTTGCATAATAATAAAAATTCTTTTGGATATAATCGTTTGGTGGTGTAAATCTGTTGGAGCAGTAAAAATAAATACATTGTAAACTTTAAATTTGGTTTTTAACAAGAAGATGCTAGTATACCTCATAGTAAGAATTTTTAATTTAGTTAGAAACAAAAATTATGTAGTTAATAAAAATTTCTAATTCGTATATAGGCAAATATAATGAAAATTAGTAGGTTGTAACTAAATACATTCGGAATATATTCTAAACTAAATATATTAAATTAACACAAATCTAACAACAATTAATGTTTAACTGGCAAAAACAAAACCGGAAAATTACAACTAGAAGTAACGAATAATAGTTTGATCGAAAACAACAACAATGTAAGAAACTTATACTAATAATTTGAATAAATTCTCAAATCAAGTTAACTAACAAAAATATAAATTTATTAGGCACAAAACACTTACAAAAGTGTTAAGTAAAGGTTTATTTAAACAATAATAAAGCAACAATCAAATAATCAATAAAACTTATTTAATCCAACTCAAATATCTAAAATCAAATTATTCACAATAAATAATCCTTAAATAAACCTATAGAGAAGGTTAAAAAAGCTCTCTACGATAGAATTGTAATTATTCCTACTAACAGGCTTGATGCGATATACCATACTGTAAAAAATATCAACCTTCTATACCACCTTTAGACAGCTCTGGGGTGTATGTTATACCTATATTTAATAATGATTTAAAAAGAGATGAGGTGTACATAGGCAGCACGAGACGATGTCTCAGAATTAGGCTTAAAGAACACAAACAGTCGATAGAAACCACGACCTTTGACACTGCTCTGGCCAGTTCATTTTATGAATATAACATCACTATACACTGGGACCAGGCAAAAATTATTAAACAGGTAACTAAATCAGAAGATATAAAAATCGCAGAGTCAATAATTATACACGATTATAAAAAACAATATCACGTGATAAATGACAATCAACCTTCTGTAGTACTGCCACAGTGGCTAGTTTAAAATGTAATAATATAATGACTAAATAATTTTATTTATTTTTATTATTATTTTATTATAATTTATTATTTTATTTTATTGTTATTTTTAATATATGGTATAAATATTTGTATACAATGTTATAATATTAATTTTAAATTCAAATTCTGTTCTTACTAAGTTTTACGTTCGAATTCTTATATCTTGTGCTGAAGATGACTTAATAAAGCTGAAAGATCTTTAAGTTTAATAAAATATATTTTCCACTTTTGAAATGAGCTGAATTATTTACATTGAATAAGAAGTGGGAAGAAATTATGCATTAGTAAAAATGTGGAGCCGGCAGAATAATAATCTAATAGGACATTTTCTAAACCAATATAAAAAAATTGTAAGAATACAAGAGTCTTTGAATTTTTAAAACAATGTTTATTGAATGGAGTCCTACCAATGTCCTTCTATAGGATCAAACTCCCAATTACAAGTCGTACAATTGTAAGACAGGTCAAAGTAAGATGTTTGAAATATGCTATATCAAATACAAGACGTAGAATGTATCAAGCCAATCGACACTGTTATAACATCAAGGCTTCTCTCACGACATCACATATAATGCAACAATGTATCGATGAGATAGAAGGTAAAGTTGATAGATACAAAAAATTTCCAAGACAAAACTATATAAAAAAACTTAAGTGGATATTTAGAAACCAGCTTCGACAGAAAATAAATAACAAACTTCCGCTGTCCAATGTGGTTACTATTATAGATGACTATAGTATTCCGACATATGTAGAAGAACTGTTATCCTTAGGCCCTACATGCAATGTTAATTCTTATATGAAACCGAAGAATATGGCTCCTACTGTTGAACAATTATTATCAAAAGTGCCTCCAGAAGAAAGGGAACCCATAAGAAGTGCATACATTGAAGCATCCAAAACACGGGTTAATCGTAAGAAGTATGCTAAACAGAGAAAAATGTCTCTTAAAGTTGAATCAGTAAAACAATGGTTAGAAGATAATGAACTCTTATGTACAAGGGAGGATAAGACAAAGAAATTGGTAATTTTGCCATCCAGCCAATATAATGAACTAATTATGGAGTATATCTCTTCATCTAATGCTCAACTTCTTGATGCGGATCCTACCATCACTCTTCAGAATAAAGTACAGAGTATAATGCGTAAACCTGATTTCCCGGAATTCTGGAAATGTAAACAAATCCTAGATCCAACATGTCCACCGTTATATGCTTTTGTTAAAACACATAAGCAACCCATCTCCATTCGTTCAATCGTGGATAAAACCAGGTCTCCATTGACACCATTAGAAAAGGTCATAGCCAAATGGTGTAACTGCAAGTTAAAAGATTACTCCTATACAGTACAATCTGCCGCTGATTTTATACAAATCTTAAACCCCTATCAAATACAGGATAATGATCAGTTAGTTGTGGCGGATTACAATGCACTCTATCCTTCAGTTAAACTGGAACCGGCTTGCTTATTTCTATACCGATTTTTTGTTGAGAATACTGATAGTAATGTCCCACCTCATATTCTAAGGGATATTTCGCACCTCATAATTTATAATTATTTTTTTGTTTACAATAATCAATATTACAAACAATATCTTGGTGTCCCGATAGGTGGGCCAATGGCAGGCATAGTAGTTGAGCTCGTTGTACGCTATAAAGAACGAATGTTATCCTCCATGATATAATGTGATATTAAATTATTTACTAGATACATTGAAGACGTCTTTATCATCTGTGATATAGAAAAAACGCAGAAACCATCCTTGAGCAGTTTAATGACGATGCATTGGGCCTTAATATTAAAATAGAACAGTCATCGCCCATAAATGTCCATTACTTGGATGTTGGTATTACAGTCAATAATAACAGCTTATATACTATTGTTTATAGAAAAAACACCTATGCACCAGTATTCATCCCCCTGATGTTCGTATGACCCAAATAACAGCTTATATACTATTGTTTATAGAAAAAACACCTATGCACCAGTATTCATCCCCCCGATGTTCGTATGACCCATACTCTTATAAAATAGCTGTCTTTCGATTCTTATTAAAGAGAGTAGAGACACATTGTAATACTACTGAAGCTAAGTTGAAACACCAAGATTTAAAATTGTTCAAAAATCAGCCCTATATGCAAGTTATTATACAAATTTATTTACTGCATAATGTTTTCGGACTATTTTTAGTCCCTCTTCAGTGCTACAGTCTATCTGCTACATTCTTTTTACAGAACAGAATAATACTTTAAATTTAATTCTTTTACGTTGTCTTCCTATCGTTCTTTAGAACACAAAAATTTTTAAACATTAAATTTTTTAAACACATTCTTAAATTTTAAAAAACATATACGTCAAAACTAACAGAATAATAAGTTACATATAACGACCCACTATACATATTAAGTTATTATAATTATATTTCACGTACTCCACAATATAATAAAGTCATCTATAAACTAACATATATATAACCTATTGTCTTATCTTATTGTCCTCTATAGACAACACAACACCTACAAATACAGTTCATATGGCTCCTGTCCATCTATATTATAAGCCAAGTTCTTTTTAAAGTTTCTTTTTTACCTGGTACATTCCACGCACCATTTCCACGACATTGGTAACATTATCGGGCAATTGGTATTGATAAGAGTCTGTTCTTTCCTCCTTTTCTCAATTTCTATGCTCTCCATTATAGGTAACCCTTTCTGCCCTCGTATTGTCCTCACTACTTTAGCTTTGTCCCGTTGTATATCTATAGATATACAATGGGACAAAGCTTTATAAATAATTTTATCACTGAGCCAATGTAAGAAAATAAGAATGATCTCGTAACAATGTTTTGTTCGGTATATAATTAAATTGTAAAGAGGATAACATGAATTGATTACTCTGTAAACTAATAAATTTGATATTGTTATGTGCATTTATGTAAATGTAGTTAAGCTCGGGACTGTACATCACTCAGTATAAAAGCCTACATATCCGACGACACAGCGAGGTGTTGGTATCAAAGAGAAACTGGTTGTGTGACATTTGAATTAGAACTTAACCTAAACTGTTCTCATAGATATTTAACTATGTAAGATTTCAACCATAAGCACTAATAAGCAGTCCAAAAATATATTTCAGAAAAAACTTTAATACTTTGAGGAACGTTTTCAACATAAAATAGCCCTCTTCAACTTCTACAACTAGATACAGTATATAGAACAACCAACTTCTACAAAACTGTTGGCATTCTAGAACATAGAACAAAATTCAAATCTTAAAAAATACATTAAATTAAAACAAATTAAATCTAAAAATTCAAATTATGAACTCTATTTCTTTCCTCAATAAAAAATAAGCCCTGTATACAAGTATTAACATTTAAAACAAAGTCAGATCTTTGCCTATGTCACCTATTCCCATTCTGCTGTGCTCTTTCGTTCAATGTGAACTTCCAGGCTTCTGAAAGATTGATAGACTGTACTTCATTTATTACTCTTCCCCTATCACTTCCTGCATAAATCCATAATTCTTCAGCTACCGATAATTCCTTCAAGTTGTGAAGCTGCTTAACTACTTTGGCGTTTTCCTGCTCTACTTTAACGTCAAACTCATAGGCCCTTCTCACCAATGTTGTTGTTAAAACACCTCTTTTTATATCCTTTTCATGCTCTTTCAACCTTTCTCTTAAGTTTCTCGCCGTGGCCCCGATGTATACCTCATTCTGCTGTTTGTCATTGTTTATTAGAGGTATCTCATACCCCTATGCGCTCCTCATGCCTATATACATCCTTCATGTTTTTAAGCGTGAAGATCGTCTCTGGCCACTTATAAGCAGGTTTCCTTTCATTTGATTTAATATTCTTTGCACCGTCTTATACAAGGTTGTTCAATAAGTTCGCGGAGCGCCATCTATTAGTCAAAATTAGAACTAAAACTTCGACGCCATTTTCATATTTGTTCTTTCTTAGAAACACGTCAAAAGTTTCATTTCGATCTGTTAATTTATTCATTGTTTAACCGCCCTTTATATCTAACGTGTTGTGCCTTTTTTTCAATATGGATAAAATTGAGCAAAGTGCAGTTATTAAATTCTTTGTAAAGAAAGGTTTAAAGGCAATGGAAATTCATACCAAAATGGTGAATGTGTTGGGTGAATCTGCTCCTTCAAAAACTATTGTTTGCAAGTGGGCTAGTTTGTTCAAAAGTGGTCGTACCAGCCTTGAAGACGATCTGCGAGAGGGACGTCCAAAAACTGCATCAACACCGGAAATCATCGGAAAAATACCGGATATGGTATTGGAAGACCGTCGATTGACTGAAAGAGATTTAGCAGAGGCTTTAGGCATTTCATTGGGCACAGTGAGCAATATTTTGAGTGTTAATTTGGGTTTCAAAAAACTATGTGCAAAATGGCTGCCGCATTCTCTAACGATGGAGCAAAAACACATTCGGATGCGACTTTGCCAGCAACATTTGGAGCGTTTTAAGAAGAATAAAAGCGACTTTATCCGTCGATTTATCACAATGGATGAGACTTGGGTCTACCATCATGATCCTGAATCAAAACAGGAGGCTAAGGAGTGGTGTGAACCCGGCTCTTCGGCGCCGAAGCGAGTTCGTGTGCAAAAATCAGCCAAGAAGGTGTTAGCATCAGTTTTTTGGGATGCAAAAGGAATTTTGTTTATAGATTACCTCCAAACTGGCAAAACAATCAATTCGGATTATTATTGTAACCTTTTGAATCAATTAGACGAAAAAATTCGTGAAAGAAGACCCGGATTACAGAAGAAGAAAATCATTTTCCACCAAGATAACGCACCTGCGCGCACAGCTCAAAAAACCATTGCTAAAATAACTGAATTGAAGTACGAATTGTTGCAACATCCAGCCTATTCGCCAGATTTAGCTCCCTCCGACTTCTGGCTCTTCCCACACCTCAAACAATCTCCGTGGAAAACGATTTTCTTCAAACGAAGCTCAATTTTATCCATATTGAAAAAAAGGCACAACACGTTAGATATAAAGGGCGGTTAAACAATGAATAAATTAACAGATCGAAATGAAACTTTTGACGTGTTTCTAAGAAAGAACAAATATGAAAATGGCGTCGAAGTTTTAGTTCTAATTTTGACTAATAGATGGCGCTCCGCGAACTTATTGAACAACCTTGTATCCTCCTTAAAGCATCAGGTATTATTTCATAACCTTTGTTTACCATACTACTAGTGTCTTGTCAGCTGTGGCTTGGTTGCTCTGGATTGTCATTATTCCTACTTTCTTGTCTTTTCAAGGTCTCTTTTTAAATTTTGTTTACCAACCTTCTACCATAGCCTTGCTTTTCAGCTATCTCCATAATTATTTTCAATTCTATCTTGAATAATATGTTTGTACTACAATGGGATAAAGCCCTATCCACATACGACCTTAGGGCTGCTTTTTTATAACTCCATCTGTCATTTGACCATTGCGAAATTATTATCAGAATGTTTGACAGCTTTCTATAAACAGAAGTATCAAAGTAATAGTCTTTCAGTACTAATTGGATGTCCAGAAAGTGTATTTTTTCTTTATCCTTCTGTTTTAACGAAAGCTTCAGGCCATAGCTGGAAATAGTGAAGTGATCCTCTAGTTCTTCCGACTTATCCTCATCCCTCCAAATCACAAAAATATCATCGACATACCTCAAATATAAGCTTGTGTCCTTGATGAGATTAAGTAAGCGGGATTCTTCAAGAGACCTCAGTACTAACTCCGCTAAAACTTTTGCAAGTGAGCTCCCATTCGGTACTCCTCGTGTTTGCTTGTAGAAGCTTCCATTGAACTTGAAATAAGAATTATAACAATAAATTAGCCAAATCTCTACAGAGGCTCGGGTTAGGTGTATGTCCTGGAAGGTTGGTTAACAAAAATCTGTATAAGCACAAACATGTTGGTGCGATGTTCAATGACGGGTAGTGCTTTTCAAAGTCAAATGTTGCAAAAAACTGATCCCCTACTAATTGTTCATCTTTAAGCTTCTGCAGGAACTGGGTAGCAGAGTTAACCACTTGGAAATCTTTAATCTTAGAATTAATCCAAGAAATCACAACAAGCACTTGAAGCAGGATAAATACACTTTTTATTATTAGATATATATAATATATATTACATATACTAATAATACTATTGTTTTCCAGAAACGTTTCTGGAAAACAATAGTATTATTAGTATATGTCAAAGTCGCGGATTAGAACGAATGTCAATAACAATAATTATAAAAACTGAACCTAACGGTTCTAACGACTCTGCAATCCAGAGTTCGGCCTGAGCTCATGTCTTAAGCTAAGTTCTAACTTAAATCTAATTAACCACTAAACAATCTAACACAATGTAACGTCTAACTGACGAAACAAAACCGGAAATCGGAACTTAAACTAGAAGTGCCAATTAAGTGTTAGACTAGAACAAAAAACAACGATGTTAGAACTTACACTAATAAATTGAAGAAATTCTCAAAACAAGTTAGATAATGAAAAATATAAAATTTATTAGACTCAAACACTTACAAAAGTGTTAATAAATGCTTTATTGAAACTCTAATAAAGCAA
>AYEL01089543.1:0-73707 GCA_000484575.1 Olivierus martensii | reverse complement strand
GTGGAAGTAAGTTAACTTTTAAACTAAAATATAATACGTTAGCATATAGGAAAATAACGATAAATAAATAATAGAGTGCATAATAAAATAAAAATAGGACAGGTCCAAGTTAACTTCCTCACATATGTAATATATATATTATATATATCTAATAACAAAATACATGTGATACCTTGGTTAACAACAGTCATCCTGGAACGGATTACCATCGTTATCCAAGGCGTGATACCCCATAGGATTTAATTGAAAATTGATTAATTCATTCCAGCTCCTTCCCACAACCATAGTAAATATTAAAATTGCAGATAAAACTCATTTAAAATGTCCTAAAAATATGGAAAAATATTTATTTTTCCGTATTTGCTACAAAAAAAATTTACATTAATGAAATGAATTGTTCACAAAAACAGTTTTTAATTATCAATCTTCACCAGAAGGACAATTGGGCTCACTTCAGAATTTTTGACAAACGAACCCATAAATACTGATTAACAGCTTATAGATTCAGTGATTATTATATAGATAAAATTTGATTTTGCCTTTTAATGGCAAATGAACAGTGACATGCATTCGCCAATTTATTGTCTGTATGAACTGTAGGATGTTGAACAGACATTTTTTTTTCTTCTAATAGAATCCAAAACTGCAATGTCGTACCACTTGCAGATGTCAAGTAATATATAACACAAATAAACAATAGAATCAGACTTTGTTGGCAGAATTTAAAATAATAATCGTCTACAAATCTTCTTTAAGAAATTAAACTAGTGAATTGTTGCACCTCTATTTTTAATTAATTAAATAATTTGTTTTCATTATTATATGTTAATTATCATTTACTTAAATATATTTTTATATGGTTATAATTTTATTAATTTTAATAATGATATTGTCTGATTTGAATTGAGTGTGATAAAAAAATAAATAATGATTAACAATCGACCTAACGAATCACGTGATGCGATGATGAACTGCTATAGAGCTCTATTTTGTCGGAAGCTCACATAATCAGGAGTTGTTAACCAAAGCCTGCATCATTAACTAAGACAGTTTTTCTTACAACTAGTCATCGTTAACTAAGGCCATTGTTAACCAAGGTACCACTGTAATGTATTTATCCTGCTTCAAGTGCTTGTTGTGATTTCTTGTGTTATTTCAGGGCTGTCCAACCCGCAGGCCGCATACGGCCCAACATAAAATCATAAACTTCCTTAAAACATTGAGATTTTTATGTGCTTATTGAAGATAACAAAATTTTTATTACTTAAATACCTATCTACATTTCCTATTTCTATTTTCTAAAATATTTATTATTTCAATGATTAAAATTTAACGTTAAGAGAGAACTTCCACTTAGATGAATTATCTTACAGTTCATGCTAGCACTAATCAAAAGTGGAAAAACATAGAAACTTAGAAGCACTTTTGACTTTATTAAGTCATCTTCAGCTACATTTTACATGTAAGAGATCGTAGAACATAAGAACGCTAAATAAAACCCTATCCCTTTTGCACACAAAATACAAAGCTCTAAACAGGATAAATACTTTATTAACGTATTTATCCTGTTTAGAGCTGTATTTTGTGTGCATTTTTGTGAGTGTAACAGGATGGCTTTAAAGTTCCTATCCCTTTTATTTAGCGTTCTTATGGTCTACGATCTTTTATATGTAAAATATAGCTGAAGATGACTTAATAAAGTCGAAAGTGCTTCTAAGTTTCTATGTTTTTCCACTTTTGATTAGTGTTAGCTTGAACTGTAAGATGATTAAAATTTTTTGACTAGCTCAATGATTAAAAATAATTCTGAATGAAAAGTAATCAAAGATTATTATGCTAAGACATTTTTGCTTATTTGTCATGGTGGACATCATATACTGTACATTATTTACTAACGTTTTTTGTTAACAATTATTGTTAGTATTAGCATATTTTATGTGCAGCCCGAGACAAATTTTTTCTTCAAATGTTGCCCAAGGAAGACAAAAGGTTGGACACCCCTGTGTTATTTGAAGCAGCAGAACTCAGCTGTTTATACTTAGAATTAATCCATTCCACTATGATTCTTTCCAGGTTGTATAAAGGGATCTGCAATTTTCACTATTGGTTGGAACATTAGGTATGACTTGGTGCATCTTCGCATATATGAAAAGCCTTGGGCAGGCTGGATTAGAGATTTTCTTTACTTTCAGGAAATCAGGTAAACTCTTATTCCACAGTATCTTATCCCATTTCTTTTCTAGTGCTACCATAAGATTTAACATAGGAATAGTTATTAAAGCCGTAATATCTGCCATAAGATCTTTGCCTAGCAACTCAGCTTCCGATTGTTGTATATAATCTTTAAGGAAAATTGCCCCTGTAGTATCACTAGTTTTTTGGATTTATCTTCTCTCGTAATTGATAGTTCACAATAAAATCAGCCTTATTCAAAGTGGAAAAAATTATAATTTATTACGGAAGTGCGTTCGACTTCATTAAGTCATCATCATTGAATATTCTGAACATTGTATTCCAAAAACGATGTATTCTAATTATAAAATTTTATGTATGGCTGATGATGACTTAATGAAGTCGAAAGTACTTCTGTAATAAATTATAATTTTTTCCACTTCGAATAAGGCTGATTTATTGTTATACCATTAATACAGGTGGAAGTTTATTTGTTTATTATTGATAGTTCATTGGCCTGCAACCACTCATGGGCCTGTTTAATCAATAACTTTACTTTTTTAGCCTGTAAGATCCTTGGTGCATTCTTCCTTGCATGCCTTAAGGTTTTTTCTATAAACCTCCATCTATTTCTCTTTTTGTGAGAAATAGATATTCTTTTCTCTCCATCCATATCTCTCATAAGCTTCTCAAATGGTGGTATCATGTCTGGATTTTAGTCACTTCTTAAGGGCATAAGAAGGGCCTCTTTTAAATACTTCTTCAAAGAATGGAGGATATCTATATTTCCTAATATCTATACCTAATGTTCCGACAAATAGTTGAAAAATGCAGATCCCCTTTATACAACCTAAAAAGAACCATAGTGGAATGGATTAATTCTAAGATTAAAGATTATCCATATATAGTTAACTCTGCTACTGAGTTCCTGCAGAAGCTTAAAGATGAACAATTAGTAGGGGATCAGTTTTTTGCAACATTTGACTTTGAAAAGCACTACCCGTCATTGAACATCGCACCAACATGTTTGTGCTTATACAGATTTTTGTTAACCAACCTTCCAGGACATACACCTAACCCGAGCCTCTATAGAGATTTGGCTACTTTATTATGTTATAATTCTTACTTCAGGTTCAAGGGAAGCTTCTACAAGCAAACACAAGGGGTACCGATCAGAAGTCCACTTGCGGGAGTTTTACCGGAGTAAGTACTGAGGTCTCTTGAAAAAACCCACTTACTTAATCTCATCAAGGAAACAAGCTTATATTTGAGATATTTCAATGATATTTTCGTGATTTGGAGGGATAAGGATAAGTCAGAAGACCTAGAGCATCACTTCGCTATTTCCAGCTATGGCCTGAAGCTTTTCTTAGAACAGAAGGATAAAGAAAAGATACACTTTCTGGACGTCCAGTTAGTACTGAAAGATCATTACCTTGAAACTTCTGTTTATAGAAAGCTGTCAAACATCCCGATAATAATCACGTAATAGTCAAATGACAGATGGAGTTATAAAAAGCAGACCTAAGGTTGTACGTGGATAGGGCTTAATATGTTTGTAGTATAAACATATTATTCAAGGAAGAAATAAAAATAATTATGGAGATAGCTGAAAAGCATGGCTATAGTAGAAGATGTTTATAATATTACTTTTTCTTTTCACTTTCTTCTTCAATATAATTAATGGAATAATCCTAAATAATCTTGCCATATTTTAATCCCTTGATTCTATAACAGAATTTTAATAATTTGAATTAATTTAAACTAATTTTAGTGCCATCTCGGGACATACACCTAACCCGCTATATATTTTTTGAATTAATATATCTGTCTGGAGAATTAATCCGCATGTTGGCCTTGGTGGTCTAGCGGTATGACGTTGGGACATTAGTCCAAAGGTCTCCGGTTCGATCCCGGGCCGAAGCGAATTTTTTCTTCAGGTTAATTTGTTAAAAATTCTGGTTTAATTATTAATTAATAGATGGCGCCACTCATTGATTTAATTATATGAAATTACGAGATGATGCTAAAATTAGTTTAAATTAATTCAAATTAGACAGATGACTGAAGTTTTTTTTTTTTTTTTTTTTTAAATCGATCTATCTATCTACTGATTTAAAATAATATTTAACCAAAATTTTATTTGTTGTTAAATATGCATAAACCTACAATATAAATTTCAATATGTAAACTAATTTTTTATAATTATTAAGCTATATAATTATAAAACA
The DNA here is from genome assembly GCA_000484575.1 of Olivierus martensii. Classification (NCBI taxonomy): domain Eukaryota; kingdom Metazoa; phylum Arthropoda; class Arachnida; order Scorpiones; family Buthidae; genus Olivierus; species Olivierus martensii. Next base: position 69,304 of record AYEL01089543.1, on the reverse strand, counting down.
GGACTAAATCTGACCAACTGAACAAACTAACTACAAAATAAACAAATAAATAATTTCTGACGAATTGTTATTGGGGTAAACAAATTTTAATTTACTTGTTTTGTTTGGTTTTCGTTTGATTTTGTTCAAAATTATAAAATGTATCTCAATTTAGGAGGCCCTAGTAGGCCCATATCTATATACTTCTCATCTTAAAATGTATAAAGTGAAAATTTCAAGTTCTTCTTACAAATTTGAATGCTATAACTTAAAAAAAAAAATTTTTTTATATCGTTTAGAAGTGGAACATCATAAAAAAAATATCGAGAAAATTTCGAGAATTTCGCTTATTTCCAAAAAAAAATTATTATTATTACTTTTTTAATTCTTACCGAAATTCTTGATTTTTTTTATGTGATAACGGAACATCATAAAAAAAATATCGAGAAAATTTCGAGAATTTCGCTTATTTCCAAAAAAAATTATTATTATTACTTTTTTAATTCTTTCCGAAATTCTTGATTTTTTTTTATGTGATAATTTTAAGTGTCATTAAACGACACTAAAAGAAAATATAAATTAATTCGAAGGTTATCTTGTTATTCTAATAATAAATGAGTTTAATGGCCATTTTTTTTTCTCGTATATCTCTAATCAAATTTTAATTATTGTTATATTTTTTCTTTATTAAGTTGATCGTATCATTCTACACATTTTTGAAAAATTTTAAATGCATCCTTTGAATTTATAATAAAGTAAATTTTCGTTATATCTGTATTAAAAATTCAGAGAGAAACGAATATAATCACTAGTTTTGAATTTTGAACATTTCAGATGGACCAAAAAAAAAAAAAAAAAATTAATATAATTTATTAAAAATTAAAATTTAATTTATTTAAAAAATAAAAAAAAAAAATTTATTATAAAAAAAAATACATATATATATATATATGTAGAGAAAATTAAAGATAAAAAAATGAGAGATTAGTAAAACAGGTGTTGCATTTGATCTCTAATAAAATCAAACAATTTTGGTTTAATTTTAATAATTACTGAATAAAAAAATGATTAAAAAGCTCATAATAATAGGCTAACTAATAATTACTTTAATTCTTTATCTTAATTTATTATTATTATTATTATTAAATTTTCTTTAGATCAGTGCTGTATTTAATTATTTTGCTTTTATCGTTAATATAATTGCTCATATTTTATACATGAATATAACGTTCTGAATTTTTTTTTTTTTGTGTAATGCATTAAAATTTGGAAGGATATTTGTATTCTAAATGGTGTAAAATAACAGTTACAACACAAAATGAAATATGAGATTCAAAATTTTCAATTTTTTTTCTGCTTTGCATATGCATACTTATATACTATCAGAATGAAGATAACCAGTAATTGTATAATATCTAGATGAATTGAAATTCAAATCATAAAACCAGTCAACCAGAAAGATGTTTTTTCTAGATAAAACTTACCAGAGAATGAATGAGAATAAACTATAAATGAAGATCTGAATTTATGATAATGGTTAAGATATGTCTTTAAATTAGGGATGGAAAGAAGCCAAGAAAACAAAGAATATCATCAAATATTGGCAACGTGTACCAGAAGCGGAATTTTAATATTTTTAATTGGTTGCAATAAAATAATAATAATGAGAAATGATGTCTTCATGTAGGTTTAAAAGAATGTAAAGGTCGATTCGACACTAAAAATCTTAAATTAGATCAAAAAGTTATTAAAATATGTTGTAAAAAGCATTGTAAGCAAATTAACAATGTTAAAAAAAAATTCAGTGTTCTTTCTTGTTATGTCTGATTCTCTCAAACTTTTACATAATTTTTTAATAGCAGTTAATTATCAGCTTCTCGTTAGTGGAAGAAGAATTTTTACAGTTTTTTTTTTATATATTAGTGATAATTGATATAAAAAAAAACCATTTCCCAAGAAAAAGATAACATATCAGTATAGCAATATATGATAATTTATATTATGCTTTACCAAGATTGAATGATAGATTTAAAATATAAATTTTTCACAAGATTTTTCATGAAACTTGAAAATGTTTAAATTAACCAAATTTTGGAAAACAAAATTCTGTTTTCCGAAATTCCGAAATCAAATTTTTGTTAAAAATTTGATTTTTGGGGATTTCAAGATACTTAACAATATTTTTATTTTATAGACATCCTTCTGCATTCAAATATATCAATAATTTTGGCAAATATTATTATACAGTCATGTTATACATAATTTTTGTTAATCAATTTACAAATTTCAGATTGTTGGGGATTAAATATTCATATATTAGTAAGATATAAACTTATTTTTTATAATTTTAATAATTCTAAATTAAAAAAAAAATAGATAAAAATTGATTTATATGTTAGATGATAAATAAAAATCGATTCATAAATCATATTTATAAATATAATCTGTAATTTCACCTATTATGGGATTTTATGCTATTAATAATCTTATTCTTCCATTTTACAGAATTATATTTAAAGGATTATTTTAGAATAAAAATTCACACAAGTTTATTCAGAATAATTATCTTTTCTTCGATTAACATAATGAGAAGAGATTGCATTCACTGGATCAATTCTAATCCTAATCGATTTTCTAGTTCTCTGACTGGCCAGATTGCATCAAATAATTTCTTATTAAGTCAGAAACTTTCATTTCGAATTGCAGATAAATTAAGAAGCAATTTTAGTGCGATGCAATGCATAAAATAAATTTTTGCATTTTGTTTTTACATATAGATAGACCTACGTGTCATAAACTCAATTATGAATTTTTGCTGATAGTTAGGCAAGAAATGCATCTGAATTTTATTTACTGACTCTATTATGTGATCATTAAAAGGCATAATATATTAATATATATAATAATGCAATATTTGATCTGAAAACTGAAAATATTTTCCAATATAAGCTCATAATATATTCTTCAATAATAACCTGATCTTTCGATTAATGCATCCTATGCAAGTGAGTGAATCCTATATTCCAGCAATCAATTATCGATCATTAAATAATTTTATTATTAGTTCTATGCTTGAGTGTTAAAAACTATGAAAAACTTTTTATCAGTGACCTTTGTTTTTCATGTTAATTATGCATACGATGCAATTTATGCTCTTGAACATAACTTAAATTTTTGAAATATTTAATATAGCATACAAATAAATAAAATATTTAAAAAATTTCTGCAAAAATGAAGATTCCTCAAACATCATTAAAGATTTTAAATTATACTTTAGTTTCCTTGAAAAAGAAAATATCTATGATTACTTAGTGCAAAATTAAATTAATCGAAAGAAACAACGTGTAATAAGATGATTAAATGTTGATAATTCTGTTGAATAATCTTCTTGAACTGATCTACTTCTTCTTCTAGGCAGTACTTACTTAGATAAGTTCAAGAATAAATTTCTTGAACTTATCTAAGAAGGTTCTAAATATATTTTAGTGTTATGAAACTTGGTAGCAGTTTTATACGGTAGACTAGTTTGTAATACGCAATCGTTGTAAAAAAATAAATTTAATATTTTTATTTTTAGATAAAATTCAATGCAAAATACAATTATTACTTAACTGTAAATAATTTTTCTGAAAAATTATTTTGTTAGAGTTTATATCGAATTAAATTAACGATACAAAATCGAATTGAGAATCTAAAAAAAATAAATAAAAGCGTTAACATCTACAACAGATTTATGTTTTTATAAATTTAATTAAAAGAAAGAAATTTAATTTTGGAAAGTTTGAAAGATTACATACGACCCATATGATATTATTCTTAACGATATATTAACCTTTGACATACTGTAACAGCGATTGTATTGCATTATCGATAAACCTCAGTCATCAGATCCTGTTATCAACGTTCTATTGTTTGTTGACATGTTTGATGACGTGGCATTCGTTGATTGGTCGATGATCCGGTCAGGCACGTGCCATCAAATGCACCCTGGCAGTGCCGCAGGCGTTCGTCTCTAACCACGGTCGACGAATCAATGAGTTTGGCACGCGTCTGGCCACCACCCTCCTGTCTGAAGCCGTCAAAAGACAGTTTCTGTTTCCATCATGATCTAAAACCAATACATTTGACGGTTTTCTATCGATGAAGGCGGACAGGTGATCGAAGAGTGTGGGAAACACTAACCAGCTACGTTCACAAGGTATGTATGCTGTTCTTTCTGAGGGACAAACGTGGGGAGGTGTAGCAGATGTTCCAGCACCTGTCCACAAAGCGGTGGGAATGGAACTGGAGCCAGCATATGTTACAATGACACGTGGACACGTGGCTGACAGACGAACACCAACTTTATACATTTGTACCCAAAAATTAATATGATACTGGTAATTACACACATTTTTTTATGAACTATGCTGGTTAGTCGGACCTAATTTACATTCTCATCAAAAAGCTGCGTTACACTGCGAAATGTAAAGAACTGCATCATACGAACAGTATGTATATATAAAAAACGAATAAAAACTATCAAATTAACATCTGTATCAATCAAGATGAACAGATGTTAATCAAAGACATTTTAAAACCTGGTATTAAAATGATCACATAAAAAATTACCATGAAACACGAATTATCTAATCATGTGATTAATGATTCGAGATTAATAGAGAGACATTCACACGAACCAAAGAGCTACCGTAGTAAGCTTTATAAATACTTATTAAAATTTTTCAACCCTAAATTATCATTACAGCATAAATAAAATTTAAAATTTAAATGTTGTATTGTTTTAATTCGTAAAAATAATTTATTTTATAATTATCCGAAATTTTTTTTTTTCGTAGCAAATAAATTAATTATAAAGTTTGATTCGAGATAATTTAATCTAACTCTAACCGAATTTGAAAAAGTTGGGAGTAATTTTTTTCTGCTATTCCCAAAGGTTTTTAGTTCTGATTAGATTGCTGGAAATGGTTTCTTTTCCTTTCTTCTTCTTCTTTTTTTTTTCTAAATCCTAATGGTGTTCCCAAATCGATTTGATTTGGAACGTTTTGTTTCTAAAGGGGAATAAAATTGAAATATAAATTAATCAGAACCTTATAAAATTATATTTAAAAGTTTATAAAATGAATAAACGTAAAACAAAATTAATTAACCCGTTTTAAAATATATGTGAGGAGGAGGAAAAGTAATCAAATTGCTCAAACTAGGATTTTAGGATTGACACGAAGATTAAAGCTCAGCCATCTGGCGAGTAAAGAAGCCACGTGCACCCAACTCCCCTGTGTTCTCCTTAATTAGCGAAGGCCTCCTATTTGCTCCTTGATTAGGTGACAGATGTTGAAGGTCAAGCCAGAGAGACAGGTGTAGGCGCATGCGCAACTGCACGTTTTTCAGCACCCCACATCAAACAATACGGAATTGCCAGTCTAATAAGAATAACAAATGCGTGCCAATCAAAGAGAAAAAAATAAATAAATAAACAAAAAAATAGTAATAAATAAAAATAAACCTTTGTTTTCACGTTTGGTAATTGTCTTATTTTAAATATATTTTTTAAATTTTTCACGGAAAGAGTAAATATTATACTGGGAATACGCGCGTGTATACAGGTTTAAAGTACAATTCCCCCGATTCACCTGATCATCCACTTGCTAAATGATATTATGGTAAACGTGACAATTTGAATTGGACGAAGGCCAATTCAAATATCTAACACACCTGGACACATTAATCAAACAAGGAAATGCGAACAACTGATTCAATTGTTGATATATGCGAATGATCAAAATTGCTTGGAAACAGGTAAAAACGACCTTTTATCCTTCACTCGTGACGTTTGAAAAACTGAAAAATCATTCCTAAAATTGCGTATTTCGATTGTTTAAAACTTTAAATTCTTGTTTAAAGTACAGAATAATAAACAATTTTCGGTATGATGCAGCATAAATTACCGAATTAAAACAGAATTAATTAACATATATTAAAATCTAACAAATCGCGTATGAGTTTTGTCCAAATTTCGTATTATTCTCGTTTTTTTTTTTTAGTTATAAAAAAAAAAATATAGTTTCAATTAAAATTAGAAGCTTAGATCGGATTTCGATCATCCTGTTTGTGGGCATTTATTTTACTTGTTAGACTTGTATAATTGAGTAATTTGCAGGAAACTCCCTTCACAACAAGGCAGTCAGGAAGTGTGGCATATACAGATAGGGGGTAGAGGGTGAAATATTTGTAAACAGGAAGCAGGAGTCGAATGTTTGCGAAGAAAACGTTTAAGTGGGGGCTATAATTTATATATTTAAAGAAATAATTTACTGTTTGTTTTATTGTAATTTTAATTTGGTAAAAATGATCTTATAGCTCCTTCAGTGCACACTAATTACTTAAAAGTGGTCAAAAATAACCATAAAAAGTCAGAGTTCGCAATAAAAGTCTTCCAACATCGTGCGGGACTCGGTTGAAAAGCAACCGACCTGTTAATAGCTCACTCAAGCAATAGTCATTTTATAAAATGGTTTCTCTTAAAACTTCACAATGCACATTGTCATTACTTTAATGCTTTTTCTAAGTACTTAATGCTCTTTAACTGTTAAATGGATTGTGACTGGGATAAACTTATTTGTTTTACTCTCATACTAATTATATCGCTGATATCGAGTTATGAAAAACTTCCCTTTTTAAAACCATTTTAACGGATATTCTATATACAGTAAAGTGTTTGTTTCCTACGATAATAGTCAGAAATGCTAATGACCGATTCTTCTTCCTCCGTATTTTCCTTTTAAATTTAGGAATTTCTATTGAATTTCACGTGAAAGTTTCCTATTCTTGAAAAATAAAACATTTTAGAGTGCCGTAGATGAGGGCTGTTAGGCGGCACTCTTTTGACTGACAAGTTTAGTAACTATGGTAACCGTCTGACTGACGCCAAGACGATGAATGGACGACTTCGTGAGCAAGAATGACCTTTTTGCTTAGCTTGCCTAACAGGTCGGGAAATATTTTTTAACACTCTAAGGTGTTGCAAATCAGTTTAATAGCACTAAATTTATAACCTTCGCAAAATGTTTTATTTATCAGTTCGAGAAAGCAATTCCGGTCGAGAGCAAAATTTTTAACATTTTTTTTTTTTTCCTCCTAATATTTTATAGCGCACACATTAATGCATTAGTAAGGTTAATTATATGACCATTATTAACTACAAAAATTCAACTTTTAAATGCTTTTTGCTCCAGGTTGTAAACCAAAATTAGTCCCTAACTCTTAAAGAAACATTCCTTTTTATCCGGCATTCCTATTAAGGAGCCTCCTATTCGTGCGTCACCCAGCAGGTGGTACGACGGTAGCACCTTCGGCCAGGTGAAGATCAGCAGATGGAACTTTACGTGTTGTATGAGGTTATTTTCATCTGTTCTCCAGTCAACCTGCCTACCGAAGCCTGACTCCAGCTGGCCTGACGTGTGGGAATCTCCCACGGTTACCGACTGCCGAGATTTCACGTGTCCGAGCGTGAGAACCGCCCAGTGATTGGCCACCTGCTTCTAACATCAAAGCTCCGCCTAATTCCTATTTTCGTCCAATAGCGACTCGAGTTGGTCCGTACGTCACGGCACCTCCCGGCTGTTCACCACCGAGATAATAAGCAGCCTTATCGGGTTGGTTTCACCATTTCTAGCTTGTCTGGAGCGCTTGGTGGTTGTATCTCGGATACGTTTAGCAGTTCTACGGATTGTATACGGAATGAAATCACATTCAGATATGTCTATCAAGAACATAGTTAAGAATAATAAAGTCAGGCCTCGTGAACGAGATGTGACTCAAGAAGAGATGCAGTCGCTGTTAGCCAAGTTGAAGGAGCTGGTACCCAATATGCCAAAGAACAAAAAACTGTCTAAACTAGAAATCATCCAGTATGTGATCGACTACATTGCTGATCTTCAGATTGCTCTGGAAACACATCCTGTTACAAGACCATCTGTTTCGAACAGCAGTCCAGGCCGACAGCCATTGGGAATATTATCACCATCTACGAACAGCGTAGTCAATACCTGTGCAGCTCAAGAGGTACGATTGTGTTTCATTTCATCTTTCTAATTTTTTTTTCTTTAAATTGTTAAATTTTTAAACTTTTAAGTGCATTAAAAATTAAGATGCATGCTAGTAAATATCTTCTATTTTAAAAAATCCCGGAAATTTCATAAAATCAGGTCAAGACGATATGAAAAAGTCGTCAAACCTGCGAAACAAGATATTAAAAATAATTCTATGTTTTTAAAATTTATTTTTATTTGTAAAAAAGCTTTACTTATATTATTTTCATTTGTTATTTTCAGGCTAGTCAAACAGAAAAGATACCAAGTCGTCTCGGAGATATGGTAGTGAGTACGCCAAGACCGGTATCTTGTTAGAACTATTCTTCTTGAATCTCCACCTCGTTCGGTGTACAATGGAATGTCCACTTATACGGATAAATCCATCTGAACTAGTCTCCTATAGACATTTTTACAGGGCCCCTTATGGTCCGACGTCACTTTAGGCTTGTTCACTACTTACTGTGTTCAAATATTCACTTTGAAGATCTCGTAAACACTATTGGTACGCACGGCATAATCATGCTCCTGCGTTGAGGTGTTTTTAATTCGCAGTACCTGAGTTTTTGTAAGTCTCCCACTGTGGTAGATGAACGTGCAAAGCAAGCAATGAACGCTGATCTGTGATTGTGTGTTGTAAAAAATACATTTGTAATTGTATATTATTTTCTTGTACATTTTGTATCTATATACTGTGGTTGGTGATAGCTGTCTCCCCACCCGTTTAATTGTCACAACAAAGAAAAAAAAGTATAAATATTTGTGGAGAGTATTGTGATAGTATATTGTACCTGCTAAATCAGGTTTTTGTACAGAAAAGTATCTCTGTTTAAAAGATTTAAAACAGAGTATATTAAAGTAATCTATATGGATGAACTTGTTTGTATTGTCTCTCTCTCTCTCTCTTTATTTTTTCCTATTTATCTATAAAGATTAAGCCAAGGTACATTCATTCAGGTCATGGTTACGACCCATATTGCGACAATTCATTCTATAATGGTCGGTTACTGTTGAAAAAATAAACAATTGACCCACAAGGCAGCCATTTTTATAACGTAAGGAATAAAGTTATTAATTAAACTCATAGGAAAAAAAAATAATCCGGATATCTCATCTTTAACTTTGCGCCTTCCGGTGTAATTAGATTTAATCAAAGTCGTAATTACATTAAAATAATTATAATTACATTAATTTATAATAAACAAGAAGAGATATCGCGCATTAAGATAACATATGGTTACTGTTTTACATCTGTTAGGCCACGGAAGTGGTAATAACCATTAGTCAAAATTCTCTTTTGTAGTCGAACGTATGAGGCTCAACATTGGCATATGGCAGACGTTACAAAGGTATGCACGTGCAATGCAGGTGTGACTGCAAGGTCAGCAATAGTCCATTTTCCGTCTGCTTTTAGAATAAAGGAAACACGTGTGCCATCATAAGGTAGGAGTATATAGTAATAGGAGGAGTAAGAAAGGAAAAAAAAGAGTTAAGATATTCACTTTCAGTGTCTGGGCTTTATTGTTGTCTGGAATACGTGGAGACAAAATGTATCGAATTTCTCGACTGCTGTATAATGTACTGTTTGATTGACAACATCAACTTTCGTACAGAAGCTTTATTGTCGTTATTCTATAGATAATGATCTAGAAGGTATTTGGTACGCGTTCGAACATAAAAGACCCCAGTAGGATAAACACGGTTTTGAAGAAATACAAATCCTTGCTGTAACAGCCGATACTATCTAATACTAAATAAGCAGTTTCTGTAAGGAAATACAATAGGGCGTTGCTATCTTCCGCAGGGAAAGATTGCAAATAACTAGTTAAATATCTATTATTTTAATTCAAGGACTTTCTAATTAAAATTATACAACGAAAAACATTACAATGTTTAAGTATAGCTTATTATAAGAATAGGTGAATATTAAATATATAAAATTAACGTCTTTTTTCATTTGAATTTTAAATCGTATCGATGTTTAAAGGTATGCTGTCCGTACACTAAAAGGAAAATTAGTGAAGCAATCGTAATTTAATGCATGGAGTTTCAGGAAATAAGGCGTTCTATATGAATGAACACATTTTTGAATGTATAGTGTAGTATGTGTGAATGGTTTGTTGCGAATTGCTGATAAAAGTTGTGCAACTGCATGAATAGATTTGGTTTCCTTTCGCTTGCTTTGCGTAGCGATGTAGTATATTACTGAAATAGCATGAATATCAATAGGCGTAGTTCTAAATATATACAATAGAATCATTCATTCTAAAAGATTCTCGAATTGAAATAACTTTTTTAAAATGTAAACTTACTTTCCACATAAAAATGCAAAAATATTCCTTAAAATTGGATTTCGAAGATTGCAGGAAGCGCTTTACTGTATAGCCTACAGCATCTAAAGGTTAACTTTTTGAACAGTAAACATTTTATTTTCGGTAGTTTATTGATGCATTACTGTTTTAATTTGTTTTCAATTAATTTTTAAAATAAAAAGTTGTTTTCTAAAAGAACGAATTTTATTTTATTTTTCTCAAGCATCTCATTAGCATTCATTATAAGTTAATGCTTATTTTTGATGCAAACTCTCAAAACTTTTCTCTCTAGCAATGTTCCAAATTCTGTTTGATAAGTTATTTTTTCATGATAAATGATTAGAATAAATTTTATACGGCATATTATGCGTAGGATACTTAAACATGATTCTGCATAAGTTGAAACAACTGTTAAGTTAAATTATGAATCTTATAAATATGAAAAAATATCTGTGAGGAGAAAACTTTAATAAAATATATATAAATTTTTATGAAAGATGAGAAAATATTTTCTTTCTTTTATATTTTGCAATACTAAAATAATGAAGGTTAAGAAAGGGATAATTCAATCATTTTATTCTGAAAATCCTTCACAGACTCTTTATATTCTATATAAGACATTGTAATCTATAGTATAAAAGAGGAATGAATGATAACAACCCTTAATTTTATGCCTACGTACATTTTATTTTTCTTTTTCGTATTGTTACTGTCAGGTTGTTAGAGATAAGGTCACATTAAAAGCAAATGGCTGCAATAGTGCGTTGTTAAGAACCATCACTGATGCAAGAGATTGCGCGGCTCAGGAGATTGCAGGTGGTTGAGAGTCACGCTCATGTTCCTCTTATTCGTGCCAGATTGTCGTCCACATGAGTCAAATAATTTCTGCCTGACTTGGTTCATTTTTAATATTAAAGTAGCTATTGTGTTTTAAATGTTAAGTATGGTGAGAGGAAAATAAGAAAAGATGCTTAAGAATTAGAATGAACTTATTAAAATAAAATTATTTGAATTGTTATATTACACTATAAGAATAAAGCTTACAAATATCTATGATGAATCTAGAGATTCATACAACTTTAAACGTTTGTTCTAGATAAAAGTTTACAAAATTAAGCTTTAAATGATGCAATTATAAGTATAGAAGAATATAGTTTATAATTCTAATTCATAAATTCTGTTATTTTGATTATCAAGCTTTCTATGCAAAATTTTTCCCACTCATGATCTAATGTTATAGAAATTAAATATTATGCAATGAATATCATTCAAGAAAGTAAGATTTCCGGACATTTACACTTTGAATAAAAAAATTTCGTAAAAAAATTATTGCTGTCGCCTTATAAAAGCATTTTTATTGAGGTCAGGAGAAAAGTTTCGAGTCATTGATTTTTTTACTTAATCTTTGTGCGTGATTTGATCAATTTTAGACCCAATCGTGATCTAAAACTTGCTTTGATTATATTTATATAAGAAAAATAAGTCCAATTTCAATATTGCACTTAAAAAAAATGTCAATTTTAGACCCAATCGTGATCTAAAACTTGCTTTGATTATATTTATATAAGAAAAATGAGTCCAATTTCAATATTGCACTTAAAAAAATGAATAAAAAAAAAAATACAGAAAACCAATAAATGAATAAAGTCTATACGCACTTAAACACTGTTTTTTACTTGCAGTTAAATGACATAAAACTGCAAATTATTCGTTGGTAATATAGAAAAATGTTATTTAATATAGACTAGAATATTTCTACAATATTTTAAGTCCATATGTTTAACTGAAACAGGATTAATATAATATTACCACAAAAATTGATTCATTTTTAATAAAATATACTGATGAATAAATATTTTATTTCGTTATAGTTAAAAATATAGTTGTAAAATATCCTAATATATTTTGACAACGAATAATCTAGTATAAACATTTAGTGAAACACGGTAATCATTCCAATGCTATTATTAAGTAAAAACTATTGTTTATGATATACTAAAATAGGTTTTTGTTTAAAAACCCCCAGAGATATTTTCTTAAAAGATGTTATTGTTTAGGTGTTTTAGATGTCACCTGAAATAGCTTATTTATTGCTTAGAAATCGTTAGCATTCATAAAAAGAAAAATAGCATATCTATCTCAATCTTGTCTGTAAATGCAGAGAAGCGTGTTCACCTGCAGCGCGTATTCTGCCTCGGGTTTCTCTCTCTCATACTATTGCACCTCACCACCTGATAACTTTTCTAATATAAATAGTGCACCACTGGAAACAAACAGTGCAACAAACAGAAATACAACACTTTAGTTTATTCGGCAGTAAATTAGCCCTACCCACTAATTTCCTGGAGGACAAGATTTTGTCTGTCCATCAAAAATCATGGACCGGAACAACAACGTCGCCCACTGAATGGATAGACGAGCCTATCTTTAACCAGATGAAGGTATTTTTCTTTCCACCAATCATGCTGTGGATGGCGAAGCGTGGAGAACTGCGTGTCACGCTACCACGTGAGCAGGTGCATCGCCCTCTCATACCCGCTAAAGCACCAGGTGTGCCCTGCCAAGGAGGGTACGGTATGGCCAACTGCTTACTCAGGTTGTCTAATTGGATGTCTGGAAGTTGTTGGACGACGACACCAACAGTTGAATGAAGAGTGGGATAGATTTGGTGGTCAAGGTCCACTTCAGAATGTCTATATTGAATGGCCGAAACTAAATTATATAGCGATGGATTCTAAAATAACAATAGACCAAATTCTTCTTTTTGGCTATATAAATGACCAAAATTGTTTCTCGACCGCAACTCACATATTTTAAACTCGCATCTGGTACTTGTTTCGATCAAATATCCATCCTCATGTTTTTCTAACGTATCAAAGTGCACTTAAGTTGAAATTGTACCTGACTATCACAACAAAGATTCTTATAACTTATCTTCTCATAATATACAAGAGGCTTATCATATATCAACTGTTCGTTTGTTTATTAAACTAGAATTTTTAGTTAAAATGACGGAAATTTCTAAAATTATTAGCAAAAAAGGAAAAAAAAAAAACATAGTTATTTGCATAAATTTTCAGTCAGAGGCACTAATAAACATCATTTATTTTTGTTGTTACAAAGATTCAACGTTTCATCCTAAGGCAATATAATATGACTTGACACAAAAATAAGACGTGCAAAGGTCATATTAGACAAAAAAATTTCAAAAGAAAAAAAAAATTCTTTTGTATCCTAAACCTTATATTATAATTTTTGTTATACTTTACGTAATATAACTTTGTAATTATAAGTAGGCAGCATTAAACAATAATTCATAAAAGTATTAAATTTTGTCCTTAGCCTACATTCCATAATTTTTATAGTTTAAAAAAAATGATATGACGAATTTCAATGATGTAAATTAATTTGAAAAATTGCAAAACATAAATAATTTAAAAACAAAGTAGAAAACTGTTGTTCGTGGCAACAGCTTTTGGCAATTTCATAGACCATTTCGCTTATCCTTGACCATGAATAGCGAAAAACCATTATTTTGTTGTCATTCAACAAAACTTGGCGAAATTCCTTTAAAATGCATTTTCTTAGAATCAATAAATTGGTAATCTCCAAGTTCACGTTTTATGGAACATCTCAAATTTTGAAATTTTAAGAATTTTATTTATTAATTTTTAAAACATAATTAAGGTAAAATTTTGAAGTATTATTGTCTAATTGATATACACTGCCGTTAACGGAATTCTACAGCTGTAAAAATAAAGTAAATGTACTGTAGTCTCAATCAGGTAAGACAAAAACAGAAGAAACCCGTCTTGATCATTTTTTTTTAATTATTTTTTTCAGGTTCGGATTGCCGTTAGCACGTAAACAGTTTGTTATTTTACGACATTTATGTGAAAGAAAACATAAAGGACGTTTTATTCATTTTATATATCATTTTTTTTTATAAGGTCTAATATTTTGTTTCCAAGAAAGATAATCTTTGCTGTAGATCTCCTTTACTTCGATTCAAAATGACACATTAAGTGCTATTTTGACTCGAAGCAAAGATTAGCTTAAAAACTTCTAAATTTATACAGTTTATGCTTCATCGAGCAAAGAAGAAAAGAATAAAGTATATGAGTAAATTATCACAGTTTACTGTATATTACTACTTAAAGATGTTTTGACGCTTAATGTTTTTAAATTGTTTTATTTTTTATTTAATAAAAAAAAAAATATTTATCAATAAGGAACCAATCATAAATTATAATTTATATAAAAACTTTTACTTTTATCGCCTCGTTAATTTTAGTCGAATAATTTAAATGATTCTCTTTCATTTAAATATGAAACTTTGGACAGTCGTTAAGTTATGATTCGAAGAACACCTAAGAAAATAATTTTCTTAGTATTTGATATGCAAGATTTACCTGGTATCGAATTATCACTATAAATATTCAAACAAGCATTTAAATTATTCTGTTTTAATTAGATCGAATGCAAATGCTGTAACTTAATGCTTTAATTTTTTTTCTTGTTTGTCTACTATAGGACTTATGCTGCATCATCATTAATATGTCATAAACAAAATTAATCTGTTTTTATTAACATCGTCTCGAAGAAAAGTTGAAGATTCAAAATTTTGTGAAAATAAAACGAATAATTAAGTCTAGTTTGGAATCAGACATAGTACTATAATTTTACCCAAAATATTTATGCATAAATCAGATATAGGAAGACTAAATTTGCATAAATCAGATATAGGACGACTATGGAAATTATAATTAGGTAATGGATCTGCTATAAACCAACTGGAAGAGTCAATGTTGCGCCAAAACTGTTATGAAACTTTCAATCATGATGAATCATAAATAAATAAGGAAAATATCTAATTTTCTTCCAGAAAGCATGTTCTTAATTTCCAGTGAGAATAATTGATTACAGATTTTTGTTTACAAAACTTTAACCATAAAGCAGACAACTTAAATTAAGAATATGTTACTTTATCGTTATCAGTATATAATCTCTTAGAGGCGATTAAACACAAAAATACACAAAAACTTTATTCGAGATGTTTTCTTAAAATCTGAAATACAAAAACGGAAAAGAGAAAAACATATATTTCAAATAAAAGTTCTTTGTTATTTTTAATAACCTTTTCACCTTTCTCTCTCTGTCTATATTGAGAGACAGGTGAATGCACGCTTTGCTGTTACAATAGTAGAGATATAAAAGGTGCACGAATCTCCCTTTCGGTGCAATACACCGTGACATTGTATTGGGAAATTTGAATCATGTGCAACATGCACTGAACTCGCCGAAAATAAAATTTGACTACCTATTCATGCTATATTGCTGTGCGAAAGCAATATCCATCCTTTTTTTTTCTATACAAAAAAGACATAACTGGCAAACCATTTGAAATTTTGTTCACTTCATATTCATGCTATATTGCTGTGCGAAAGCAATATCCATCCTTTTTTTTTCTATACAAAAAAAGACTTATAACTGGCAAACCATTCGAAATTTTGTTCACTTCAGCGAAATTTTTCAATTTTTACTTAAATTTAATTTCATACAGTTCGCTGATATTTCTGTATATAAAAAATAGTGTAGATATTTTATTTAACGTGTTAAAGAATTGTTAGCTTTTATAGTCTACAGTGGTTCTCAACCACTGTGCCGCGAAAAATTAAGAATGAATTGTATATACAATGTGATAGTATTAATCATATACTGTATATTAATAGTGAAATGTGGTTGGCTGGATATCCCTTTTGCAGTCGAACCACTGTACCGATTCTTATAAATAGGGTATCGTTAGAAAAATTTAACTCTAGAATTTCTGCGACAGCTAAAACTTTTTGCTGTTATTCATAATTTAAAAATTAAGTAATAAAAATTAAATTAAAATTATAGTTTATCTAAAAAGACAAAATCTGTAGGTGGCAGTGCTATAACTTAATAATGGCCGCCATTTAATGATCCCGCGTATGAGTATGTATGTAATCTGAATATAATAAATAAGAATAAATATAATAATCAGTTAATAAAAATTCGTTCTTAAATCTAAATTATTATATAAAATATTTAGGTGTGCCTCCGAAGTTTAAAATATTAAAATGTGCTCCTCAACAGAAAAAAGGTTGAGAACACTGCTCTACAGTATACGGTTTTTATTATAACTTTTTTTTTTTGACAATTTTAAATTTTCTCTATTTAACAAGGATTTTTTTAAATGTCAAATTTAAAAAAATAGGAACTTTTGTGTTGTATCATGAAGTTTAATGTTTTAACTAAATGCTTTAATTCTTGTAATCATTCACGATAATCTAGAAAAAAAAAAAGTTATAGGCATAGATGTTTTTCCACTTGTTTTATGAATTTCTTTAAAAAATAAAAGCATTGTATACTTCATAAAACGTTTATTGTTATCGCTATTAATCCCAGTAGAAAGTTTACTTGTAGAAATAACTGTTAAGTAAAAATAATTAAATAATTTTCTTAATAAACTTTATCATCCGCAAAGAATTTAATTGGTTTTCGTGTCTGCTTTACCAACTTTATTAAAATATTAAATTTCCAAAAATTCAATTAAAATACTAAACATAATTTTAGCATTAAATTCAATCTCCACACGATATTAATTAAAAATACAGCAATTTTAATTATATTTATCCTCCTTTTTAATCAACAGACAAATGAAAATTGACATGTTCTCTCGTTATTATCATATACTGCATATATTTTTTTTAAATAAAGAGAGATAATCAGGAAAAATCATTCAAAGAAAATAGACTTGTATCATGTTTGTTTGATAACCTTGTATGATGAAATCAGAACAAAATGTTATCAGAGGATATCAGATAACCTTTGTATATTCATTGTTAGTGAGTTCAGAACAATGTACACCTAGCAATTTGATTTCTATTGATATTTCTTATCCATCAAACTTCTTTCTTTCGCAATTAATAGGAAATATAGGCATAGATGTATTATTAAAAAAATAATAATTTTTTTTTTCTTTTTAACTATATGAATAGATCAGTTTTTCCCTGTGAAGAATATTTTAAGATAATTATTTTCTATTGAATAAATTAAATTAATTTAAATTAAAATAATAAAACATAAAATGATTCTTAATAGCTTATAATTTAATATACAACTATATAAATTTTTACAATTATTTATCCATTGAAATATTTTTATTTTTAATGGTTTCTACAGAATAAAATCTTCGACAAAGATCTAAATAATAGGGGAAAACGGTTTTGGAAACTTACAATTATTATTTATTAAAAATATGTCAGAATTTTAATGCATGTTGAATGAAACCATTCAAAATAGTACTGGCTGTTAGGAATGAGTCAACATAAGTCTATATTGGATGCTTAGTAACTTACTGCAGTTGTTTTTGCATATGATTTGCATTCATTAAATATAATAATAATAGACCTATTCAGTAATTTGAAAATAAATATTAACTGGTCTATAATGCTGTAGAATTAAGCGTGATTATTATAAGAATTACATCGAAAGTGTGTATTAAACATTATAGTTTATCTTGAATATTGAATCTTGCACAATAGACTTATGTGGACTACGAACCTTTTTATCTCAATAAGAAAACTTGAAACGGACTAATGAATATTATTGTTGCAACACAATACTAAGTTTGTTTTATTCATATAAGCAATCTAAAGTTTTATAATTATTTGAACTTACTATACTTGAGAGTATGAAACATAGAGCGGCATGAATATACATTTCACTGCAATATGGTTTCAATATTTTGCAGACAGTAAGCGGAATATTTGAAAGAATATTTTACATCATTTCTTTAAATTATTATTACAAAAAATAAACTTTTTTTTTATCAAGTATAAATACTTCGTTCATCGAATGTTATTCGCTGTGCTAAAAATAATTTTTACGAAGTTTAAGGGTGATGAATGAAACTGTTTCATAATTTTGATAACATTTAATTGTGTTAAACTATTTAAGAAATTTATATTTAAATTGTTTTTTCGTTTTAAATGAGTTTATATAGATTTTTTTAAGCAATTTTACAAATCGAAACTCTTATAGTTAATCTATAAAAAGTAGAAGTAAAGCTAGAGAAAAGTCTAAATTATTTACTTTAGAAACTTTCATTAAAAACTGATATAATAATTGTCTGTTTCATAATTTATTATACTCACTGTCTCATGTGGTTTTGGCTCGAATTTCGTATCGTTAATTGAGAAAGACAAATTGCAATCGAGAAAAATCGTTGCGCAAAATGTTCATCAGCGTAACGATTTTTCTACTTTTGTAATACAGTATTAGTAATTTTATTAATTACTCTACAGTATCGATTCTTTGGAGAAAAATAAACATCACAATGTACACGTAAATCCCCAGTGATGATATTAAATGGGCATTTCTAATTTGATATCGCTTCGATTGAAACACCTGCTCATACATACAAAAATCGGGATTTTTCTATTTTACAAGACACTAACAAGTAAGTTAATGAAAATTTTCGTCGCATGGTTTTAGTTTCCACACGTGGAAATTTTTAAACATTAATCAATTTATATGAGAATATTTAAGATAACATTTATCTTAAAGGAAAAATATGCGGAAGATATTAAATCGATTTTTAATCTATTAAAGATTCCCAGCACCACGTGTAACCTAAAATAGAAGAAAGAGGAGACTTTTACGGACATACGTACGATAAAATCTCTAGTTTGGAGTCAAACTTATAATGTTAATCACTATCTGACAAGCTAAATTGGTTTTAATATACCTTTAAAAATTCCTCCACATCATAAATCTATCAGATAGTTCTCAATAAATTATGGCGACATGTTTAGAATAATAATTCTAAAGTATTACTAAGTGTAATGTGAAACTTTATTCGTCTCTGCTTGCATAAATATCTCTATTCTACGTTTCTAAAGTGTTCTTTCAGGTGGATCTTTATATAAAATGGAAGACGTGTTCTGAAAGATTAACAAAAAAAAAAAAAAAGAAATGCTGATTGAAATATTTTTTTAATATTCTCCGTTCAGGTTTAATGCAACAAAAAATAATTATGAACGTAATAGTAAACTTGCAATTTTACATTCAGTAAGCTAGATAAGCTGAAAACTTTAGATAAAAATAAGAAAAAAAAAATAAAAATCTTATCAATATTCTGAAAATCAAAGGCGTTTTTTTCTCTCTCTCTCTCTTGTTAAATACTAGTGAGAAACACCTGTTAAGTTAACGTATTCGCATCAGTAAAATATTTGCAATTATCGTTCAAAAGCCTGTTTGTCATTAAGAAGGAAAAAACAATTTAATCTCTTTCTCATTTGTCTCAACGGGTCTAATGATGAATTGGAAATAAAAACAGCAAGCGATCACCTTTAGCTGAATGCTGTCAGTCGTCAGGTGCACAAGGCCACAGACCTGCGAAGGAAGGTGAAGCATCGAGGGTGTGTCCGACACCAACGTCAGACCGGCGCCCGGGACCAGGTTATCAGAAATATCAGAACCACCCGAAGCTTGCTGGCGCCAAACGGACCGGTCCACCGTTGATATTTATTACCAAACCGATGGTGGGAACATACTTGTCTCGTCTACCTGTTGATGGGCATCTTATTCACACATGGTTGCTTCTGGATTTGGGAGGAGATGCAAAAAACGTCACTCGTTTCATTGTGGTTTAATATCGTCCAAAGATAATTATGTTTTTACAGAAGGAACTGACCCAGCACGCTTTCCCACGCCGTACATAGCCACAATCGGGCACCTGTCGCTTATTTCACAATAACAATTCCCAACAACTAATTATTAAAGTTTTCTTTTATCTGTCTTCATTTCCACGCCAACATCGACTCTCTCAACTGTCGAACACGTGCAGCTTGTCTTCTTTTTAGCAGCTCTCTTCTCTTACCATTCCAGTATCCCTCTCTCGTTACAAAATGAATTTATTGTCTGATAATCAATGATACTCAAAAATTTCTTTTTTCTTGTTTTCTTTAATTTAAAACATCAATAGTTGTTTTGCAGCATAACCTATAAAAAAGATTAAAAAAGTGTTAAGAGAAAAATATGAGATATTAATTTTAGTTACGATCCGGATCAAAAGATGCTTTGATTAATTTATAAAAATTATTGCTACTCTCTTAATTTTTACAGCAAACACGCGATTAGAACATAAGAATTAAGTGTTTTTTTTTTTTTCTTAATGCAAACAACTCACAAGACCATTAGACATGCTTACTTTGATTTAAACATTTTGCTGTTAAATTTTAACTCTTTCTTACCCATAATTACGCAAACTTAAACAGTATTAAGTAATTTTCGTTTATTCTGACAATTAAACATCAACGTAATTAGTAAAATTAGTTAGAGACTGTTGACTAATTATTCTATTTATACTAAATTTCGCCAAAACGTAGTTTGTGCATCCAATGAAAGGAAGAGAAATTGAGACGTGTAATGTAAAAAAAAAAACAAAGCTGGAGATCTATACATTAGTTAGAATTAATAGTAGTTAAATATAGGTTGACTGACTAGAAGCAGTACTAAAAATATATACCTTTACTGGTTTAAATTTCAATCTAACAAATGGCTTAAAAAAAAAAAAAAAGTAATAAAATTTAATATATTTTTAAATTATCTTAAAAAAAAAAAAAAAAAAAAGGTTAATTTATTAAAGCGGAGTTATCTATATTTAACTTTTCTTGTTTATATTAATACGGTTCCTATAAGTAATAAAGCATTAATGAATAGAATAACATAAGGAGGACGTGTAAATGTAAAGTTTAGTGGTTTAGCGTTTCCACCTGACCCGTTGTGTTTGACCAAGTTATCGATCTCAGGGACCATCGTTACAGCTGTATCGTCTCATTAGTCGGAGCTTGACTTGTGCCGCATGCGGCAACCTCGATCAATGAATTCGGACGAGTAGGGATGTCACGTTTTCTGGCGGACACCTGCAACATCAGATATCAACTACAATGCCGTACGGGCTTGCTACTATCGAGACAACAATGGCTACAATACAACATCCTCGTCTCTTCATCACGCATTTTATGCAATTTTTAAATTAGATTTTGATTTAATTAGATAATTACAACCTTATCACACTTGTAATTTTGGAGAAAAAATAAATTCTCCACGTACGAGATTTGACGACATTTTTGTAGGATAAAAATAAATGTTTAAAAATTTAAGATTTGGTAAACTGTATTTATACTTTTACAAAATCTAAAGTGGTTATCGTCGTCATTTGAAGCGGTATCCCTCCTCGACTGTGCAAATGGAACGGGCCGGAGATAAAGATATAGCTAGAGAGAGGGAAGGAAGCCTTACTCAGCATCTTGTGGGGTTCGATGTGAAGCCGTTAAGTCAGGCTTCAGTCAATGTTCTCTACCATCAGTACGAGGTCAAAAAGGAGATAAAAAAAAAAAAAAAAAAAAAGGAAAAGAAGAAAAAGATCATCCCTGCACGCCCTGCTGGTCAGTGGATCGTCTCTCTGCCTGCACGACGTCCTGACTTTTTCTCGTTCCACATGTCAACTCGATTCTACCGAACATGCATCACTCTTTATCCTCAAACTCGCTCCGTCGATTCTCGAAAATTCTATTCGTTGTAACTGTTTCTAAATTAAATTAAGAATAAAGTCTTTTAAGCATTATTAAAGTAAGACGATAAGAATATTCTAATTATGAAGTCGCTTTTGAACTCTTAATAATTTTTTCTCCTACACATAACCTATTAATACCAATCTGCGAGTAGATATATTTAGTTTAAATTTTACTATACAATAGAACAATAAAATTTAAATTTTCTTATTTCTTTAGACTCCAGATAAACAGAAGAATGAAAATTGATAAATTGGAATGCTTGGCTATTGTTTTATTTTTAACGCAAAAGGAAATTGTCATGTTGTCTTTTCATATTTTTATTTATAAAACTGCAAAAATATATTTTAAAAGTTATTTATTCGACATTTAAAACCTTATTTTCTTCTTTAATTCTAATAAAAAAAAACCATACAGTCAACTAAGAAAAACCAAGTAGACTTGGGTAAGTTGAACTTACATTTTTATTACTACTGTATAATGTAAGATAAAATAAGAACTGCAATCCATTCTAAATAGATTTAATGCCTATAAGGAGGCACAACTGAGACTCATTTAAGTATTCCGTGAAGCAATAATTGCTTCACGTATTAAAATGGTTTTTCTCTAACGATAACCATAATTTATACAGTTTTTTCAACAGAAAAATATCAATAGTTCTAATAGGCGTAAGTAGAGATCAAAATGACTTCGATATACCAAATATTTAATAGTTTTTAATAAATAAAAATTAACTGTTTCTATAATAATTATTTAATAGATCTATATAACTTTTATTAGGCAATTTAAGATGCCTTTCACGATTTTTATGATTCTAAAACGTTAAAGTGTAACTGTATCGATACTTAAACTCGATTTAAAAAATTTGAATGCAGTGGTATATGTTACAAATAAAACGAGAATTTTCTGAGAACATTTCTGCATCTTACTGCTGCATTCGGTATAAACCTGTACGACATCTGTCGTGTTATCAACTTCGGTTATATTCCATTTTGCAGTAACAATATACAATATAATGCTTGTTTTTGTACCTGAAATCGATATACATCTGCAAATAAAAAATTTATATACACAAGAAAAAAAAAAAAAACAAAGAATGCTTAGAATCAGACAGCATATGTTTTAACGATCAAATGTTGCTCATCCGCTACATTAATTAAGAATTTCAGCTCGAAATTGCATAGTTTACAATATAAATTTAAAGACAAAAAAAATGATTTTATAGTTTTTACTGCTGACAAGATTCGTATCCTAGTGATAGATTAAACTGCAGCCCGCGGATATTCTATTATGAGAAAGAATAAAATCGATCGATCTCTCACGTTTAGTGCTTCTAAGATTGCAAAGATCTTTCAAGCATTATTTTTATACATATATTAGCTTTCCTTTAATAATTTTTGCTACATAAATAAAGTATAAATATTTCGTTTGAAAGTCTGAATTAAAAAATAAAATAAATAAATAAATATAAAGTTAGACACTTTAAAAATTATTTTTAAGGAAGATTCTGACATAATTCGATCTAAATTAAATATTTTAACAGAATAAAAAATAATTATGCGATTTATAAATATGCAGGACTGCATATACATAAAATAATTTAATATAATTAAAGATTTTCTTATTATTTTTTGAAAAAAGTAAGAAGTTATTTATAAAGTCAATATAATGTTCTGATAATAGCTTGTTAACAGAAAAATTCTGCTGATGAATCAATTGATGTAGTCGAACGATACAAAATAATCTTGTTTTTCCGAAGGCTATAGGCATTTTATGCGGTTAAACAAATTCAAAGAAAGTAGTATAAATTAATTTTATCTTGATTTTATAAACGGCATGAAAGAATTATGATTCGTATTTTTTATGAATGCACAATATTGTATGGAAACCAGTATTCTTTGCCCATCAACACAATTCGTTCTAAGCAGTCATGCGAAGCCTCTCTTGACTATCTTTTTGTACCAAGAATCTTTCCTTTAACCTTAAATAATGAGAACATTTTTATAAGGAGAATACAATTCTGAAAAGAAGTTTTTCATTCGAGAAATGTTTTTCATTCTAAACATATTTTTTCTCCGGGCACTGTTTAACCTATTCTATTTCAATTTCGTTTCGAAAAACAATGCAATTGCCCATGCATATGAAAGACTTCGGGTCAGTTAGTCAAGCGTGACCTGCTAAAACATAATAGTTTGTTTATCCAACCATTACCTACTCGTTTTATTTTCTTTTTTTTGGTGAATTGATAGAATCTTTCATTGAAGGCAAGCGAAGGAGAAAATGCAATGCATTCTAAACCCACAAAAGAGGTTTCGAAATTGGTTAGCATTAGCCTACTAGTAGCAACAAACCACGTCTCCTTCTTTGCTAAACGTAGACTTGTCATTAAGACGATTGTCCACCCAAGACTGAACGATTCTTGCAGTCACTAAAGCCTCCCCCGGGCAGCACACGCCTGATCCTAATCAATGGAAGCCATATTTGACGAGTTATTTCTCTCTCCCCTATTCCCTTCAGCCGTCAAACGAAATTACAGACATCTATTCATGAAAGTGTCTCATTAAGTCTACAATGTATGCAGATAGCGAGTCAACTAGCTAAGATGTGGACGGAATGGTGGATAAGGATGTGCTCGTCCGGCCGTGAAACTTTAATTTTTTTTTTTTTTTTTTTTTTTTTTTTTTTTTTTTTTTTTTTTTTCCGTGAAACTTTTTTTTTTTTTTTTTTTTTTAACCTCCTAAACTTGCGTGCACTCTTCTGTTATACGGGTGTCGTGATTGTCGTGCAATTTTCCTACTCTCTATCTTGTTAATTGCCAAGAAGTCCATGACGCCACCGAACTGGATAATATGGAAATATTAAAGACCAAATTGCAGTCAAGAAAATAAAATAATAAGAAAAAAAAAAAGATTAATGGATGTCTGACTTGACTTTATACACAACTTAGCAACCGAATTTCTGTTAAGTCTTCCAGTTATTAATGATTCGAGTAATCTTTGAAATGAATAGAGTGATCAATATATGATCAATCGGTTTTGAAAGACAATACTCGAAACGTGACTTGGTTGATCACGATTTCGGATTTTAGAGAAACAACTCACGATTTCGGTTGATAATAGATTCTAAGTTCGGCAGATGTTTTTAATTTATATCAGAACCTTAACAGTTAACCATATTAATTCAATAAAAATAAATTACCTTATGTAGATTTAATAGGAAAATTATATGAGGCCTCCGTTTTCCGACTTAAGAAAGCATTTACAATTATAGAACGGAATATATGTATATTGCTCGAATTAAGAAGGAATTATTCATCGACAAGATCTATTAAATTTTTTTTTTTTGCACGAAAACAAATTTTCGAAGGAGAATTTAGTTTCCGTAATGCAGTTTGAATTGATTAAGCCATTCTCTGCGCCCATATCTATAACAATAGAAATTCAATAAAAATAAATTACCTTATGTAGATTTAATAGGAAAATTATATGAGGCCTCCATTTTCCGACTTAAGAAAGGATTTACAATTATAGAACGGAATATATGTATATTGCTCGAATTAAGAAGGAATTATTCATCGACAAGATCTATTAAATTTTTTTTTTTTGCACGAAAACAAATTTTCGAAGGAGAATTTAGTTTCCGTAATGCAGTTTGAATTGATTAAGCCATTCTCTGCGCCCATATCTATAACAATAGACTGTAAAGATAAATATATAAAAAAAAAAAAAAAGTCGGAAGAAACGAGTTGCGAGCCGGAATGGGAGGCAGAAAGCAAACCCACTTTAAGCCTAACGCAATCATCTGAAAGAAGAAATACGATGTAGAGGCGGTACAATAGAAGCTCCACCCTCGGTCAACAAGAAATATTACGTTAGCTTCCACTCCTGATGCATGATATTGAATTTTACTTTGATGGCGAAATCCGGATAAAGGGGAATGCTTTTCTCTTGTGAATATGGCAATGGATAGGTGATCAGAATGGCATCGATGCTATCTGTCTAGTGGATTGGATGCTTCGTCTCTATGACAATGGACATAACAATTGCACTCCTGGTTTCGAAGCGAACATTATTCATCCTGATAAAACTGCAGTTTTAAATGCATAAAATGTTACTATCGAATAAAAAAAAATTCATTTTATAACATGTATATGCACTTTTTATGTTTAAAAAAAAAATCTATCTCGTATCTACCGAAATTCGATTTTTTTTTTTTTTGCGGTTCTTACAGTATCGAACACATTTATTATATTATAAATTAATATATTTTCAAAGAGGAAAAATATAAATTGTATTTTGTTGTTCAAGAAAACAGTTTATCCTTAAACTTTTTATGTTTAAAAAAAAAATCTATCTCGTATCTACCGAAATTCGATTTTTTTTTTTGCGGTTCTTACAGTATCGAACACGTTTATTATATTATAAATTAATATATTTTCAAAGAGGAAAAATATTAATTGTATTTTGTTGTTCAAGAAAACAGTTTATCCTTAAAAAAAAAAGAAAAACAAAATATATCGTTGCATAATGCTTTAAATACTGTATAAGATTTGTATAACCGCAATAATCGAAAGGCTTACAGATCTTGTAGCCAACAACGGATTTTCGTCCAGGTTGTTTTGCAGACAGAACTTATCGATTTTTGGCTGCCATGTTTTAAGCGCCGCTAGATTGTTATCCTTATTTGCTTGGAACGTGACACGTGAAGCGCGAGACTTTACTTCCGGTTCAAAACCGGAAACTGTAGGCCGACATACGGCTAAGTGTTAGAGTGGGCTTAGGGTTGGTGAATCATGCTGTCCGATCATTATTTGCCAGTTATCTCAAAGTAATCCTGGTTGGATAAAAAGGGGCGAATGTGTAATGGTAGTTGACCGCTCCAATGCACGGCCTAGCAGGATTTAGCGACTGTTTGAGACTTCATTGACTGCATCACTGACTAATGTACTCGGATTTTTAGAAACTACTGCAGATTTACAAGCTGATGAGAACTAAAATATTAATGAGGCTTTTTTTTTTTTTGTTTAAAGCAAGATTTGGTTACCGACTACCGACAGAATAATGTTGTCTTTTTTGTCACGATGCTAACTAATAAGTTTCTATTTTAATAATCGGAAATAATTAAAACTATTTGTTATTATTAAAACATTTAATTGGTGTTTAAAAAAGGCATTCTTGTATCATTTATAAAAGAAAACTTGGATGAAACGACCTTTAGACTGTTTCTGAATGATCGGCAGTCAAAGTGCATTCGCAGGGGCAGGGAGAACAAACTGATCTGTGTTCTAATGAAACACGAACACCGTATTCTCCGCTTATAACAACCGATTCGAAAACTTGGTTATAATCATCTTTGCGATATCTAACAATGCATCTACTAGATCATTACTAAAACCGACACCGTTTTTCACTCTATTTTGTTAGCCTTGGGATATAGCAAGTGCTTCCCAAGAGACATGATTAGGGAGCCAGAATGCCACGTGTACCTGCGTTCAATATCTGTTCCATCTCATTTCGCGTTATTTGAGTTCGTCGATGAAACAGCCGTTCCATGTCACGCAGTCCATCCTTCGACCAATGGCACAAAAGGCAGAAACGGACATGAAGTTGGTACATTAAACTCGCACGTGCTGATGGACACGTGCAGAGAGATTCAACGGCACGTGCCAGGAAATGAAGGGTCTGCCAATCAGTCCTTTGTCAGACTCCACTAAATAAATTGACTCCCCACTACAAAAGATTTGACTTGCCCATCTGCACATCGCCGGACGATCGATTTACTTTGAAAAATGTCTTTCCAGAAAAGGACCGTTTCGATATGGCAACAGAATCTCTACCCAGAAACCTCGACTTAAATTAGAAAGAAACATAAAAATGTTAAAAACTCGGCAAAAGAAACTTAAAACTGAAAACGAATGTTGTAAACATGTCTTCTTCGGGATGGCTCCACAATAATAAATAATGAAAGTGATCCAGTCCCAGGACAGCCATTGAGGGTTAGTGTTTGTTTTCACCGCCAGAAGTCGCAAGAACGAAGAAATCGCTTGTTTGTTTATCCCGTCAAATGTTGTATCACTATTCCGTCCACCCCTAATTAATCTGCTTCGTCTGGCTCTCCTTCAAGTCAGATGACTGAGATGCAAAGACAGACGCTTTCCTTGTCAACCTAGACTCCAGTTTATTTTTTCTGTCGCTATTGGCGCCATGACCACTCTTCACTCCAAGACTATCGCTTGTAAATCAACAGAAATCTAATCGCTTTCCTTTCGGGACATTCAGTCGCCATTTTAAGCCTTTCTGAGCCTTTATTTACATCTCTTCAAAACACGGCAGTTTCACAATCCAAAATAGAAACGTCTCGAGTGATGAATGCGTTTTTTTTTTTTTTTTTTTTCGTAAAACTTATTCACAGGAATGCTGCAATTAAAATTCGACTGATATTTATGATGGTGCAGACAACAGGGAAAAACGCGGGGACAATCTCACCTTCATTAATTGTCCTCTTCAAAATAACTAGTCAGTGACCTGTCTAGAGAAAATTGCGGCCGTCGAACTTGTTCTCTTGTTATAGGCGTGAGCTTATTCTTACAAAAACCGACATTATAGGCGGTGACACTCCAGGTCAGAGGTTATGCTACGGTTATGTTTCGTTGAACTCCGCCCTCGGGAGAACGCCTACACGAAACACAACAGAATATCCATAAAACGCATAATGGATGCGTAGCATATATAGAATCAAGGCGGATCTTCATATCATTTTTTTTTTTATCATTTTGCAAATCCTTTCCGAAAATAACTGCATCATCTATAGAAATTAAATTATTATGTTTACGAAAAATTTTCTATAAATTAAAAAACATCAACTGACATTTTGGTATGGCTTTGTTTGTCGACATTCGTTCGTTTTCTAGGAACTGTTGACCCTGCCCGGCAAACGAGTCGACCAATCACTTTAAGCTGTTCTCGATGTTGGAGAGGAAGAATACAAGAGGAATTGACTGCATAGCGGTTGGTAAATTTGGTTAGGACTGAGAATGTTGTCTTTGGATGTTAGCATAGAAACGATAGCCATATTTTCATACGACTCTTCACCGAATAAAAAGAGAAAATAAGAAAAATATTGTATATAGAATGTAAATAAACGAAATATACGGCAATCTTTGTTATTTTAATATCAGAATCGATCAAAACTATTCCTCATCTTAGTTTCTATGTTTATAAAATTCAAAAATGACTCGATAAAGATATTAAAGGTCTCGCTTTATAACTTAGAAACTACATCGAAGCAATAATGCTATTTTAACTAGCCTATAACATAAAAAAAGCTTAAAAGTAACAGTAATAATTCTAGAATACACAGAAGGTCTATTCTTTATGAACTAACAATTGTCGTTTGTTCGTAACTAATAAAATTATACGAGAAATAAACGAGTAAAATTCTTAAATATGTAAAAATATAAATAACTTTTTTAAATATATAATTATTTTTTTTTTATTTTTCTCTTTTCTCGTTGCTATTAGTCTGAATAAATTAGTATAAGCCTATAATTTATCCGAGAGTGATTTTATTTCGATTAGTACTGCATCATTCATAAGTAAATTTATGCGTAAAGAAATGATAAACATTGATAAATTCATCTTATTAGTTGGGGAATATATAATTATAAGTTTTATTAACACAAGCCACGTTCGCATTGGGATTGGAGCAAGTTGTTGTTCGGACTCAACTGTTTTGTGTTTAACTTCCATTAACCTAAAAGCATTTGTGCAGCGGATGAGCGCAATGGGGCCAGACTACAATTAGAGTAACGAGAACGAGTATTCATATAATTAGAGCGAGAATACAACAGCTGACACCCAAAACTTGCTACCGGATAAGTCTCAAGACAACCAACGGCTTTAATTACGTTTATGTGTTTCGTCTGACGACATAATTCAGTTTACAGAGGTCGTCCGTCCCATATGGGGTCCGGCGGACTCGTCATGTCCCCGGAGTCCAGCAATCATCCATCTGGTCGGCACCTGCTACACTCCGTCGTCCACGTTAGGCTTGCAAATACGCTTGATGCTTGATTTTAATGAAGTTTAGAAGGAGTTTTTTCAACCTTCTGCTTTCTGCCTTTCTCTCTCTCTCTCTTTCTCTTTCCAATATCTAACTATAGAAACTTCGAAGCAAATCTCATGTGAGTTAATGTTTTAATAAATGATGAACACTTTTAAAAGGGGTATAAACGAAGACGTTAATGCGCTTAATTCGATCTTTCTGTCGAAGAAATAAAAACTGCGAATCGGAATACTTGAGAGGCGAGTTGACACTCTTAGGTAATCAAGTGGGATCGTTATCAATTTGGATGACGATGTTGACAAAATCTCTAGCAAAACGATTCACAAGAAGTGAACAAAAAAGCGAACGAATTAAGGCCGAGTTATTTTGATAGATCGTAGTGGAGGAAACAACACTCGCTGTGTCAAAAGTGCTGTTTCCCCGATAGCCCAGATGTGGTAGACACATCCTTATTAAATTATCACCACCATTAGCATTGTAATTAATTAATTGACCTTGCTATGTTAGTGACGGGTTCTGTAGCAAACCAGCTGTCCCTTGGAAACAGTGAATCATTCAAGGACCACCTGTGATCCGTTCTGACTTAACACTTCAGAAAACTAAACAAATTCTTGCTGTTTTATTATTTTGGTCGACGATTTTTAATTGTTTTATGGATTTCAACTGGAACTAATTCGTTTATATCGCAGTAGTGTTTGATCGTTACACAGTTTCCTAACTTAAAATTATGTTTTGCAAATTAATATGGAGGAAAGGCGCAAAGAATGCATCTAACTACTTCGAATAGCTATCCAAAGACGAAATCCTCCTACCTGATGTGGTAGTGTGACATATGGCGTCCTTTGCTGTCATGGCGACCGACGACGCCGGGAACAAGCAATCTTCCGTTTATTCCGATTACAAGTCGATATGACGCAACCTTTGACCAATAATTTTTGAATTCGCCTCTTTTTGCTAGCAATAATGACGTCACTTCTATCAAAAATTGTTCACGACACGACTATAATCTCTCGAGAGTGGTCATTCATTATGAAACATCATTCCTAATTTACCATAGTTCCAATCTGTAAAATTGATGACGATCTCTCTCTCACGATCTAATTAAAACAGAAAAAAATCGGTTGATTACGCTTACTTCGTTGTATAATCTATGCAGTTTTGCTTTATTAGAGTTTTCTAACTTTTAATTGAATTCAATTAAGGAATTATTACTGCTTTTAGTTAAGACGACTTCCCGGCGTAGCATATAAAATTATGCGTTAAATCTCGAAAATTTTTCATAGAATAAACGCATAAAACGTGATATTTATACAAACATACGAAGATAAGTTTAGCAGGTGTCATATTTTTTTGTTCATAGGTCAGCAGGTGCTATATATATATTAAAACGGGCACATGCAGGTAAAATGGAGAAAAAAATAGACTAACTCTAGTTTTTCATTAGGACAAGTTTATTGAGTTTCTCGCACGACATTTTTCTTTTTAAACAAAGCGATTTTCTCGACTTTAAAAGATAGAAGAAGGAGAACGACAGGCCTTAGCTTTGCAATTTTGCACAAATTATTAAATCGATATGCAGTCTTTCGAGACCGATGTGTCAATCAGACCGTGTTTTTCACGCGGCCATTCTAATCTACAGGATCTCCTGGAAGAAGCAAAATTCGTCCTGAAAACTTCCTTCACTGCCGAATTTATTTTCCTCCGACTTTTGCCATGTTCCCGAATTTTTATGTTTAAATTAAGATCACGTGACGCTAAACAAATTCGTCCTGAAAACTTCCTTCACTGCCGAATTTATTTTCCTCCGACTTTTGCCATGTTACCGAATTTTTATGTTTAAATTAAGATCACGTGACGTTAAACATTTTTTTTTTTTATCCGTTGATGCATTTTATAAAATTTGTTATCGAATATTAATAAATAAATTCCGAATAATAATATTTATTAGGAATTTTCGTTCGCAATTATTCTGATTGAAGCGAACTAAGACCGCATTGCGCTCGGATAGCATGCACTGCGCATGCATGTGCGCAGCGTTTCGTGCGAGCCATCGTCGTCTGCCATCTATTATTCAGAAGAACTAATGGCAGAGGTTACGGTAACCGTAGCCAGACTACGAACTGACACGCCAATCACAATTACATCCCGTCTAATGGCTGCAAAATACGGTAAATTATTTCTTTCTGCATAAATCTACAGAATAAACGGTATAAAAATTGCAAAGTATAAAAAAAAGACGAAAATAAAGTATAAATCTATTAGGCCTAACATATTTCTAAACTCTTAATTATAAATACCATTTTTTTTATTATTTTAATAACAGTTTATGTTGAAAACTAACATTTTAACATATTTATTTTACAAAAAAATTCTTAATCTATTTTTCAGCTGTAAGCTAGTTTACAGTTATCAGAAAAAAAATTTTAGAAAACTCTCGCAATTTTGATATGGAGTTCAGAAACCTCTACTGAGATTAGAGAGAGAGAGATTGTTGTTGAATAACTGATTGCGTTTCTCCTTGTCTAAAGTGCACTTCCATCACTTAGAAGTGTGAAGTCACGTCCCATGTTTTCCATTTCCTTCCATTAGATGACAAAGCGTAGCCCGAAGGGCAGGTTGGGTAATGTCCATTACCGTTTGACGTTAGTTTTGGCTTCATCTAAAGTAAATTTCTCCTGACTCGATCCGGAGAAATATATCCTGTTAACGTTTCATTCTTAATTTAAGTTCGTAGTTTTCGTAATTATAAATAAAACCAGCTGAATTGATGGAAGAAAAAAAAAATACTAGCAATTTATAGCGGGAAAAAAAAGGAATATCTTTTATTCATTCCGTTTAGAAGTGCAATTCTATTCTGTTGTAATTACTTGGCGAAGACAACCAACTGTTCTGTTTGTCATCAGGACAATCAGGGGATTATGTCTTGGGTTTCCCAGGAGACCCTTCCATGGTTGTCAGGGTTACGTGGATCTAATTGGCTCCCTTATTAAACGACCCGATGCTACATCCGAACTAATTTGAACACAAATTATCTTAACAGAATTACAATTTTTAGCCTGAATTATTCGTATATTTCGTTTTAAATCTATAAAATATAATTAAACTATTATTTACGGTATTTAGCAAAAAGTTATAAAAGTTAGATCATACGGGGATGGGATGACAGTAATGAAGATAAACGACAAGAACTCTGTCGAACTAATGAAAAGGCCAAGAGAAAAGCGGACGAGCGATAAATTAATTCTCTGTCCATCTGTCCACATCGAATCACTCTAGATTTTATCTATCAGCGAGGCTGCACTTTCTCCTCTTTATTTCAAAGAGGGACATTAAAAGCGAGGAACATTATGTCATGAATGTTAAAAGCTTTGATTTGCTTCTTCATTATTAAACAATGAAATGGTTTAAAATATAAAATTGAGATTATTTAATAAAATAAGCGAATAAATTATAATATTTATTCGCGTTTCTATCTAATTTGATAAAAATAATTACGATAGAACACTGTCTCCAGTTCCTGTAAAACTGTTTTTCCCACATAAAAGTTGAGAAGAGGGAAAGCATCCTTTACAGGATTTTATTTATTGATTAAAAAAATATCTTTACTGTTTCAAATGTTAACTCAAATTTTATTACAAAAAAATATATCCTTAAGAGAAATCTCATAAAACTCATATATCAGATATTTGACTGCAAACAACGACAGTATCACATAATCGGAATGGCTACAATCCCTGGTAAAGCATGAAAAATTCATGTGCCATTCATACAGAAGTCCCTGTCCTGCTTTAATCACGGGGGACATTGCGATGATTACGATGGATTCTCTCTCTCTCTGGCAGATGGAAGTAAAGACAGTGACATGGAAAATTAAAGATGGCGGGACATTGACGTTTGACTATTGAGAAACTTTGTTCGACCCCCAATGATTTCCCATGGGCTTGTGTACTAGCATTTGTTATATGTCTAGTTTTAATGAAAATGTAAATCGGATTTCTTAGTTTCATTTTAGTTTATAAAATTTTAAATTATTAAAATGTTGTACTGGTTTAATAATAAATAGAAATAGTTTCCATTCTACTTAAATCTTGTTATTACGCTAATGTAAACATGTTTAAATTATTTCAGAGGCCTATAAGATAAATTTTATCTTACCATCAATTTCGAAATAAATTTTAATAAATATTTAATAGTTCTCTGAAACTTATATCTTAACAAGAGAAGAGCAAAACTAATTTCCTAGCAGCGAGAATTTTATTATTCCTGTGTGAGCTTTAACGTCAACATCAGAATGCGGCTAGACTAGAGGGTTGTCTCCATATCAAAGGCAGGGAGATGCACAATCAGAGAAGATTGAAAAAGCTCCGTTCCTGATAGAAGTTGTACAAGCTTCCGGACTGAGTCATTCCGTGTCCGTCATCTCGGACACGTGCTCAATATATGCTTGGAATGCCTGCACGTGCGACTCTGTCATTGTCTATATTTTTAATACCAAGTGTACTATTCCCCTCCAACGAATCCTAAAGTAATAACCTATTCTTAATTGGAAATGATTCACCAAACAAACTTTTCTATTTGTCACGTCAACACGTCTGCCGCTTTCCTTGTAACTGCGGCCAAGACGTTCCAAACCGATACTATTATGTGCAAAGCAATAAATATGTTATATCGGGTATGGGTTGTCGCCATGCTGCTGCTAGACCAACAGCTGCACTGCTATACCTTATCACCAGTTGGAGGCCACAGCTGCGGCTGAGAATATTGCTGTCACAGTGATTTGATGAAGTCCTCTGCACCATCTAGTCTGGTCGGGCGATGAAATCATGTCTGCGTCATAAAAGCTCATCACCTCCAGCCACCCTATGTAGATAGCTTGGATGCCATTGCTGCAGGCAATCTGGGATCTAGGAGTCGCTTTCTTCCCAAGGGACAGCGGCACACACCTCCAGGGATGTTTTTCTCCAATACAATCTTCCCGCCTCTTCCACCAAAGTCGTAAAATGTTTTCTTTTTTCCTACAAAAAAAGCACAAAGTTTCGTCCTGTAGGACTTTTGTAACCATTACTAAAGTCAATAGTTTGACAACGAATGTTTCTCTTTTATATCTTAATTTTAACAGGAAAAAAGAAACTCGAAAATTATCACTATTTAAAAATTATTCCTGCGCATCTTTCATTATTTAATATTGAAACGGTAATTACTTCATTCTAAACTTTCGAAATTAATTGGTCATAATTATAATCGAAAGAAAAATATTAACTAATAACGAAACTCGTATCTATCAAATTTATGAAACAAAGATAATGCGAACATTGAAGAAAATTTGTCACGTTACTCTCAAATGATGGATTTTGTTGTCATCATTATTGATGGTTTCGCTTAAAAAAGAATTGATTTATCACTCGTTTATCTGATAAAACAGTAAATTCGGACACAGAATTTTTTTCGTTGTTAAAATCGTCACTGCATTCGTAAAACAATAAAATTCAGGAATAATTTATCATAAGTCAGTGATACGTTTTCGCCTTGCGAATCGATTTTATGAATAAATTTGCATCCTATAATAATTCGGAATATTTTAATGTTAATGACAATTTTGTTATTAAATGCATTCATTTCTCATTATTTCACGAATAAATTCGTTTCCTAAACAAAAATTGGCATTTTAATATAAAGACATATGTCTATAAAATATATTTAAAGTTCGTATATTTTATATCCAGTAAAAAAGTTAATACTACACAAAACTTTTAAAAATTTGATTATTATTTGCTTTGTTATATTAACATAACTATATTTTAAAATTAGTTATTGTTATTTTTTTAAGTAGAATAGTTTATTCATGTTTTACTCTTATTTTAAATTATTAAGCAAAAATTTGAAGTTTAAATTTTTTAAATATTTCAAAAAGTAAGAAAAAATTTTCTTATTTTTTTTTTGTTATTTTTAATGATAATTTTTATTTTATTTTATTTATATAAACTTTTATATTTCACTATTTTTATATAAACATTAGTCATATATTTTACAATAAAAAACGAATATTAATTTGAAAATTGATAACATTAATCTTCATGTTTTTTATAATTATAAACCTAATAGATAATTAAACTTACTTGTAATTCGTACAGATTTACAACATGGAGGAAACATCGTCGCATAGACCTATAAGGAAATATTTGAAACAATTATCGAACACGAAAATTTTCACAACGTATCAATGACAAGTGATTGATGACAGTTTTTGAGCGAACTCTGAAAATATTGATCCCTCTTTCCTAAATTGACTTCTAGGTCCTCTTTGCAACACAATTCGCGTTTCGATTCACACAGCATTCCTGTCGATGCTTAAATATAATGCGTTTCAGTTTTAAGTTAGTCCGATATAAATCATACTGTATAGTAATATTTTTAATAGTGTGCACAAAAAATTCTAAAATGTCAAAACTATAATTTAGTTTTAAAAACGTTAAAAAAAACTTATACTAGCGACATAACGAAAATATTTTCACGCATAAAGATACATTAAAAAATGCATTATACCCTTTAACTACTCTAGAATATTTGTAGCTAATATTTTTTATCGAGACTGATAGTTGTCAATCATAAATAAAAACTAATATTAAATTGTTAATTTATGCAATTTTCTCACGTTACTAAGAAAAATGAACGATTTACTTACCTTAAGTGTCATTCCTACATAACTCGATTTTTAAGGCGATATTTAAAAAAATTAATCGAATCGAAAATTAAAAATTCTTTCTCGCTTTCTACGTCAAGTGTAATTACAGGTTCCAGTTGAATTATTCCAGACCTATAATTATACTTGATGTCCCCTTAGCACAAGTGTTGGACAATATTCAATTAAACCTGCGCGTATCTTAGTGTGCTTTTAGAATTAGTAAAAATAAAAAAAAGTTCGATAAACATTATTCAAAGTAATGAACGCGTGCTTCGTCAATGCCATTCAGTATACTTACGATTATTTTTCTTTCTAGAAATTTATTCCCTCTTATAATGAACAATCTTTACAAGAGGTGTGAAATGTTTAAACAGCACTTTTACCAATTGTTGGTAAGAAGAAAAAAAAAAGAAACGGCGATTATCTAATTACAAAATAATTATTTTGAATATTAATGGAGAGAGTCACTCTCTATATCGCTATAACGATTTAAAAATTTTGAATAACTGATAATGTAAAGCAGTGTATTAAGTATTTACATCGAAAGAATGGCGCGAACTATATACTACTGTATTCAATAAGAACGAATTAAGAACATAGATGTAAATTTCGATAATCACCGGCAGTAGTAATTTATGTCAGGATCGTTTTTTATAAATATTCAAACAAATAGGCTTATATCATCATTCTTGTGTGACAAACAATTTCAAATTTCGAACCGCCGCCATCTTGTAAGAGGAGCTGAAAGACACGAACATTCTAAATAGGTATATAACTTGATTAATAAGTAGCAATTCTTTAAAAATTCGAATGTTTTGCGATATTTTGAAGACTGTCTGCAGTGTGATTATTTAAAACATTTTTTTTTTTTTGTTAACAAATAACTAAAAAGCATAACTCAGTTTTATGGGATTAACTCGTAATTTCCTCGATTTTATCTTAAATTTAAAAAAATAAAAAAGTAATGATAGACTTCGCTTATTTCAAACTGAAATTTATAGCAAGCTTACTTAAAGTAAATCAAATCCGACAATTTTATCTTTAAATAACAAGTACAGAATTACTAACTTATTATTATTTGTTACATTATCATTCCGTGCGTTTCAGATACTAATTATACATACATGGACTAACTATTAATCTACTATAGTTTTCAGTCAGTCATATAATTTTTTTCATGTAGACATAAAATGTTATGATGTTTCCACTAAAATTTCTTAATGTAGAAATGTTTTTAAATGAAGACGATTGACATTTTAATGATGATTTCATTATCGTCTTATCTATAATTATAGTTACATCAATACTTTCACATATTTTCAACAAAGAAGCAATTGACGTTTTTTATTATTTAATGCTTAACTTGAAGAGATATATAAAAAAACAATGACTCTATAAACGTGTAATTTTGAAGTTTTAAGAAGGTCTTATCTCTCTTCCATATCAGGGTTAGTATACAATCACAGTTCAGAAAAATTTTCTCGATTGCAGTTTTGCTTTTTACATGTCATAAAGTATAATTAATGTTAAAATATATTAATACGTACGATGACATTCCCATAATTTTAACGCACGAATACTCAACTATGACGAATCATTTATCAAACACTTCGAAATACGATCATCACGAACACATTTCGATGAATGGACTGTTGTAATCTTTTTTGAAAAATCTTTTCTTTCTTGCTCATTACTGACAGTAAAATAATTTTAAATCGCCACAAATTAATGAATTAAAGTAGAAAAAATTGAATTGCAAAATTATCACGAATGTTAGCATTTTTGTAATGTAACAAATATGCTGCTGAAACTTTTTTTAGTGTATAAAAATTCTTTATGCTTTTTTTCGTAGTCTTTACATTAGAGTTGTACATAACGTATAAACTATATAACAGAACAAGATTAGAGGGGCGATTCATTACATTTTGTTATTAAAAAATGAAAATCAGACACAATCTATTAAGTTTTGCATTTCATAATTTAATATGCAAAATTTAATTGATTAGCACCTAAGGTCGATGGTCACATATGTTTATCAGAGCATAAAGAAAATTACATTTGAAATAAATTAGTGCGAAATCTTATCGAAAAGAATATTTAGGAAATACTGCATAATATATTATTATTTGTGCAATAGTCTTCTGTGACTTCCATCTTTAAAACATCTACGGACGATGGCCCGCATGTATTTATCAGAGCATAAAGAAAATGCTATTGTTGAGAGACGGGACGGGTCTTCAGATCTGGCTGCATTTAAACTATAGATTACCACGAGAAGAAAAAAATCGGTTATTATTTGTGAACATTTATTTAAAAAGAGCCAAAAGTAAATAATCTCGGTAATAACGTGGCGAAAGAAGAAAAACATCCTCCAATTTTTCGACAGTAGGAAAGACATCTAACAAATTTCACTCGTTCAAAATTAAACTCGTCTAGAAATGTTGATCCAATAAATACTGATACACGTAGGAAAATCCAATAAGTGTTGGCATCGTTTCCTGCGCACCACTGCCTTACTTTGTCGTTTGCCAGGAGTCGGCGTTCTTACCAAAAGTGCTATTTCAACCGGGATTTGAAGTATTAGGGGAAAGACGTCATCAGTCAAATAAAGGAAGATCACCCTGGAAACCGGTACTTGACAATACATTTCAAAAGCATAGAATCCATTATGTAGATTTTTCCAAATCATTTCAGCGGCGAAAATTCTAACGTTAATGCAACAGTTCGGGAGGAATACACTCCGCTCTCTAATCTCATTAGATGCCATTAGAAATCATATCTGTGCAAGAATCATTGTCTTCCCGATTAAAATATACTTTGAGAAAAACTAAAACTCAGATTTCTGGGAAGAAGCAAATTATGTTATACGAAATTTAAAAAAAAATTGAACAAATTAACCTTTTATTAGTTTCCATAACACACATACTTAAATAGCTCCAACTAAACAGTATTCCTCTGTTTGCCTATCGTTAAAGATTAGTGTAGAAGAAAGTAGTTTTATTATAAACTAAAAGAATGCAAATCTAAAATTTGCAATCGAGATAATTGCAGAGATTGTACGACAAAGTATTGTTTAATCGATAATCAAGAGCAATCTGACCGAAGGCCAAAACTAACGTGATGCATACATTATAAGTTAAAAGGGCTAAAATATTTACCCTCCAGATGTTTTATTTCAAAGATTTTTTTTTTTAATTACAAATAGCCCTATGCACATTTTAGTTACTCATTTTACGACAAAGAAATTTCTGAATAAATATATCATCGTATGAAGTTATAAAAAGCATTTTTTTTTTTATGTAAAATTTTTGAGTCAAATGAAATTTAAAAATTATTATGGGTCTTAAATTATTTAAAAGACAAACTAAACATTTCTTATGTTCTTTTTTTAATCCCAAACAAAAGCTAGAGTTTTCAATCTCTGTTGCGCTTGTGCTGCCATCCGTTAACGAAAAGAGGAGATATGGGAGTAACAATGCCGGAAATAATCATTAATTAAATAGCGGACCATCGCATATTATGTACATGTATTAAAATACGACTTTTTAAGTGATTTTTCTTAAAAGCAAAACCCTTCTTCGATGTTTGAAGTAATTTTAAATAAATTAAAACTCTTATAGTGTTCTTGCAACTATAACATATTTATTAGTTTTCCTTGTTTAAATTCAGGAAAACTTCCTAAATCAATATTATACAAGGAAATTTTTGTATACAAAAGAATTATTAAGGGAAATTACACACTTTAATACATAGAATTATTTTTAAATTTGACTTCAACAATTTTAAGTTGCGTGCAGCATTCAATTAACTGCTCTGACGAATAAAATTAAAATAAAACATCCTATCGAAACAACACTCTTCAAATGGCTCTTTATATTCTTCTTCGCTGGAGGTCAGATTGACTGCCTAAAAGGACTGAAAAGAAATGGGTGGATTTATCGTTCCCTACGAATACCTAGAGGCTCTCTGATGCAAAATTCATAAATTTAATTAAATGTGCGCATTTTTTATCTAAAATGCTATAACCTATCATCAAATTTTATATAGAAAAATACATACATAATGAAAGATTCTTGTTTTTACTAGTTCAAAGTATTGTGCAATTGATTGCACTTTCCAACAAACCATTAACCTTATTTTGTTTAAAACATCCGGCATGCTTCTTAATAACTCTCGATTATTCTGAAGAAATCACGAGACTTCTAATAGGATTTTAGTGGAAACGAAATGCAATTTTTTTTTTTTTACAAATTGTGAATGGATATATTTTAGTGTTAACAAGGCTATTATCGCAACACCAAATATCCTGGGTGGTGAATAGAATTTAACTGAAACAACGTTGAGGAAACAAGGCACTCTTCGGAACATCCTGTGTCCTCCACCCATTAGGTCATGCCACAGGTGGACAGGCAACAGGTAACTGCCAGTGATGTACCGTGGGAAGGTGATGTACTGTTTCGATGGAACGGGAAATCGCATAAAGAGGACGGAGTGAATTTCCTGCTATCTGTACTTAATAATTGGATGTCTCCACCCGTTATTGTCACTACGAGTTACTGTATATTCCACGCCCTCCACTAGAGTCGACAAACACCTGACGTGGGAATCAAAACATGATCAAATTTATATAAAACAATTGCATATTTTCGTGAATTTTTTTATTTATTTTAATATCTCTTATCCTATTACATTATTTCTAAAATAAAATAATTTGATATTTTTAAAACTGCATTTAAAAATATAATCAAACATGTAATATTCCATGCATTTTACATGATTCTATATGTTATAACAAATATTGATATACTGTATATAAATTTGAATGCGACTAGTGGATAAAAAATATTTAAGAATATTAATTAAAATAAAATTAATAAAAATAAAACTTTATTCATTAAATATATATTTATTTTTCTAAATAAATGAGACAAAATTTTCTGGGGTAAAATATTTATTTCCACCAAGACTATATTTGCTTCCTGATTCATACATGTCAATCATTACACTGTATATACATTTAAAAATTCCCAAAGAAATGGGATAGAAGTGTATGACATTTTCTGTTGATAATTAAGAACATGTGCACCTTGATTATATTTATCCCAACTATCTGTATTGTCTAATAACCATACTGAACCCCAATGTTGTATATATTAAAAATAAAGCTGCCATTGAAGAATGTGAAAAGAATGAATTTGTTTAAAAACTATGTAAAATTAGCATTTAGGATATAAATAGGAAAAATTCTGTAACATACCATGAGGATTTATTTTAAAAAGTTGCTGTATTATTTATGATTTAATTTATGATTTATGAAAAATAATGTAGATAATTTTAAAATTACCATTAAATGTAAGAAAAGAAATATCTTGTATTTTTTTTTCTTTTTTTGTAGTTAAATTACAGTATTGATATCTTAAAAGTGGAGTCAGATATTAGAGAATAATAAAATGCATCTAGAATATAAGAAACAGTCTTTTTATAATCACATTTTAATAATGTGATTTGTTTTAAATTTCTTTTTTCTCTTGATATTAACAATCTGCTTATTAATCCAAATAAGTTACTGTCCTAAAATGTACTTGGCTATTTTACCTAAGGCAAATTTAAATTGTCATTATCATAGACAAAACTCTTTTTCTATAGTTTTCAGTTCTGTAATCAAATTTTCTAAACCAAACAGTAAGCCTTCATCAGGTCCTTGGTGATGAATAGTTGTGCCAGGCATATTTTGATGAGTAGAATGTGCAAAGTCTATTAACCGAATGTCCACTTTAACATTTTTTTCTTGTGTCGCCGATTGTGGATCTTTTGCTATATTGCTTTTATATTTTACAGTATTTCTATTTTCCTCAGTTTTTTCTGCAATCAGATTAGCATTTTCATTCTCTGCAGGAATATTCATCCCATTTGTGTCATGCAATGGTGAATGCAAGACATCTTTACCATCATACAACACTAACAGAGAGCAGCTGTAAAAACGGAATGTCTCTAACTGTTTTATTATTTCACAGAAGTTTTGAAGTTTATTTATAAGATGAGGTATGACTTCTTTACATAATCTCTGACCATTGTGCAAATAATGACGAAGTGCACGCTTAAAGCCTTCGACAGATAAACCTCGTCCATAATACTTATTGTGAAAGTATTTATGTTTAAATAGGCCTGCTCATTTGTGCTAAGTTTGAATTGTCTAATACATGAATAAGCATAGAAGAGCAGTTAAGTTATTTTAAAAATTCAAATTATTAAAATTCCGTTATAGAATCAAGGGATTAAAATATGGCAAGATTAATTAGGATTATTTGGATTAAATTCCCTTGAGATTGGTTTAGTATATAAAGTTTAAGCTTTAAAGACTGTGCCGGTCTATGTATTGCCTGGCCAGTGCCATTGAGGGCCCGTGGCTAGATTTAGCCCAGTCAGGAGTATATCTATCGGCAAAGTCCAATAACGTTAATTAAAAAATTACTTCTAAATTAATATAATTTTCTGAAGAATTAATCTGCTCATTGGCCTCGGTGGTCTAGCAGTATGACATTGCAATGTTAGCCCAAAGATACCTGGTTCGATCCCTGGCCAAGGTGGATTTTGTTTTCTTCAGATTAATAAGTTAAAAAATCTAGTTTAATTATTAATTAATAGATTGCACCACTCATTGATTTAATAAAATAATAAATATTCTAATTACGAGACAACGCTAAAATTAGCTTAAATTAATTCAAATTATTAAAATTCCGTTATAGAATCAAGGGATTAAAATATGATAAGATTAATTAGGATTATTTGGATTAAATTCCCTTGAGGTTGGTTTAGTATATAATTAATGGAATAATTTATCAGCTCTATTAAGTGGAAAAAACACAAATTTAAACTTTATAATACTTAGTCAGACTTAATATCAGCACTTTTTTAAGTATCAAATGTTTTAGCAGTTAATAAATAAAAGCAACCAATAAGCCAAATGAGTAAGAAAAATCGTTTAATCAAAAAAGTTTTCGGCTATCCACTTTTCTTTAAAGAAGTATTAAAGGTTTTAGCAGTTCTTTAAAGAAAGTAATAAGTTTTAAACTTTATTACCAAAGAACTTTCAGCTTAATCAAGCCATCAT
This sequence comes from Olivierus martensii, assembly GCA_000484575.1. Classification (NCBI taxonomy): domain Eukaryota; kingdom Metazoa; phylum Arthropoda; class Arachnida; order Scorpiones; family Buthidae; genus Olivierus; species Olivierus martensii. The sequence goes on along the minus strand of AYEL01089543.1, from coordinate 25,460 downwards.
CAGCAGTTGATTTTTGACAAATCTTGTATTTGTAAAAAATCAACCACTGATTATGGCTTGATTAAGCCAAAAGTTCTTCGGTAATAAAGTTTAAATTTGATTTTTTTTTTTTTCACTTAGTAGAGGTGATAAATTATTCCATTAATTCTATAGTAGAAGGTTGGTAAACAAAATTTGCAGAGACCTTAAAAAGATGAGAAAGTAGAAATAATGACAATCCAGAGCAACCAAGCCACAGTGACAAGACACTAGTAGTATGGTAAACAAAGGTTATGAAGTAATGCCTAATGCTTTAATAGGATAAAAGACGGTGCATAGGATATTAAAATCAAATGAAAGGAAATCTGCTTATAAGAGGCCAGAGACGATCTTAATGCTTAAAAACATGAAGGATGTATACAGGCATGAGGAGCACATAGGGTATATGAGATACCTCTAGTAAACAACGACAAACAGCAGAATGAGGTATACATCGGGGCTACGGTAAGAAACCTAAGAGAAAGGTAGAAAGAGCATGAAAAGGATATAAAAAGAAGTGTTTTAACAACAGCATTGGTGAGAATGGCCTATGTGTTTGACGTTAAAGTAGAGTGGGAAAATGCCAAAGTAGATAAGCAGCTTCACGACCTGATAGAATTATCGGTAGCTGAAGAATTATGGATTTATGCAGGAAGTGATAGGGGAAGAGTAATAAATGAAGTACAGTCTATCAATCTTTCAGAAGCCTGGAAGTTCACATTGAACGAAAGAGCACAGCAGAATGGGAATAGGTGACATAGGCAAAGATCTGACTTTGTTTTAAATGTTAATACTTGTATACAGGGCTTATTTTTTATTGAGGAAAGAAATAGAGTTCATAATTTGAATTTTTAGATTTAATTTGTTTTAATTTAATGTATTTTTTAAGTAAATTTATTTTTTAAGATTTGAATTTTGTTCTATGTTCTAGAATGCCAACAGTTTTGTAGAAGTTGGTTGTTCTATATACTGTATCTAGTTGTAGAAGTTGAAGAGGGCTATTTTATGTTGAAAACGTTCCTCAAAGTATTAAAGTTTTTTCTGAAATATATTTTTGGACTGCTTATTAGTGCTTATGGTTGAAATCTTACATAGTTAAATATCTATGAGAACAGTTTAGGTTAAGTTCTAATTCAAATGTCACACAACCAGTTTCTCTTTGATACCAACACCTCGCTGTGTCGTCGGATATGTAGGCTTTTATACTGAGTGATGTACAGTCCCGAGCTTAACTACATTTACATAAATGCACATAACAATATCAAATTTATTAGTTTACAGAGTAATCAATTCATGTTATCCTCTTTACAATTTAATTATATACCGAACAAAACATTGTTACGAGATCATTCTTATTTTCTTACATTGGCTCAGTGATAAAATTATTTAGATTGGATGATGTCACTAACTGAGAAAGCTCGTTCAGAAGATGGATTCTCATTTTATAACACATGATTGCTAACGCCACCTATAATAATGCCTGCTGACTTAAGGAATGATGTCACTACAAGTGTATCATCTGTTAATACTTATAGTCATGTAAAATAAGAGATTTTTAAATTGTAAAATAAAAAATTTATATCTATAAATAAGCCTTATTCGAAGTGGAAAAAGATAATTTTATTATAGAAGTACTTTTGACTTCAGTATGTCATCATCAGCTATACACAAAACCAATTAGAATACATCATTTTGGAATACAATGTTCGAAATCATGGTTCCGATTATTGTATTCCAAAATGATTTATTCTAATTGTTTTTATGTATAGCTGATGATGACTTATTGAAGTCGAAAGTACTTCTATAATAAAATTATCTTTTTCCACTTCAAATAATGCTTATTTATAGATATACTAATTATATAAGTGGAAGTTTATTTATGCAAAAAATTTATTTTTAGTTTTAGCAATGAAATTAATAATATACATAAAATGTAAAATAAGGTACATAAAATGCAAAATATCATTTGTAACTTTTATCTTAATTACAATTAATGAAAAGTTGACAGTTTTCTCTTTTCACATCTAGATTTTCTGGGATCATCATTTCTGTTTTTATTGTAATTATTAATGAATATGTTTGTTGAACAATAAAGGATAATTTCTATTGTATTTCCTCCAAAGTGACCATTGTAACATGCATTAAATAAACAAAAATCATGATATTCAAGAGTGTTAAAAGTAACTGACATAACATACTGTCTTTGGTTAACAGAAGCTAGAAATTCTTGTTCTAGTGTTACAGAAGAAAGTAATTTTTTTAAAATAATGTAACTGTGCATAATTAAATTAACAACATTCTGATGAGGATATGTTAATCTAAATAAAAACTAAATAATCCACCTCTGTCTAAAACTGATAAACTTTAAATCATATTCTAATACTTTTAGAATATGATTGTTCTTTATCTTGAGAACACTGGTATTCTTTGCAATATTCACATTTTAATTTTTTTATTACTGAATAAACAGCATAACCAGCAATATAAACTAAAACAGGCAAACACTGTACCTGCTCATTAAAATCCTTTTCACTCACATTTACAATAGATGCAACAGGAAAACTGTTTTCATTTTCAGAAACTTCACAATTTTTTATTTGAAACTTTCCATATTTATTAGAGCTTAAAACAAGAGGAAGCAGTATTTGAGATCTCAGTTTTTTCACTTTCATATATTTGTCTTATTGAAATGTGGTAATTTGATCCAGATAGTTGTCTATAAAAAGCCCAAATCTTTCTTCTAGTGAATTTGTTTGCAGTTTTCCAGGTAATAAATTGGTCATTTTTAGTTCTGAGGTACAATATTCTACAATTTCCAAAATAACATGAGTGGTATGAGTCAAAGTCATATGTGTCTCTTTGTTTAAAAAACCTGTTTGTGTTCCTTGCATATTTTTCCATCTATCTAGCCATGCCAAAAATTTAGTAAGAAAATTTTGCCTTTAATCCACTTCATCTACTGTTAGTGGTTGTTGGAAGATATCTTTCAAATGTTTACTTTTCATGGAGTTTTCACATTGACTATTTTCCACTACATTAAAATTATATTTATAAACTCTGCTGTTTCCTTATAAACTTTCATGTTAGTTTTATTTCCAAGTTCCAATAAACCAGTAATTACATATTCATTAAATATCTTTAAAACTAGTTTCACATTTTGACATTCCAAATTATTGAGGTTTAATGCTTTCCTTGTTAGACCAAAACTAAATTTCAGAATCTCTCTATGTTTGATTTCATGTAATTTTTTTATGACCATAAATGGTGCAGTATGTATTGTGATATCATCTGAATCAAAACTTGGATAAAATATATCTTGTCCATTCTTCTGATTTAATCAATTATTTCTGATGCACCTCAATAAATGAACAGGATCAATAATAAAAGAGAGTGGCCTGGTTATATCTAATGGATGAGGAAATACAATGCTAAGTTTATTTGCACAAAAACTGACGTACATCTTCTACTGATTGCATTATTGTCAGCTGCAATACAGGAATTATGGAAAACAATTTCTTAGAAACCTGTAATTATTTTTTTAATATATTGTGGAGTGAAATATATCAATACTGAAAACAGGAAGTATATGCACTACATCTTTATATGGCATTAATATACTTTGAAACCTTCTCTAAGTAATAAGTGGATGCTGTCCTTTTTTCAACAATTGGTCTTATCATCAATGGGTTCTTATTCATTTTGATGTAACCAGCAGGTAATTGAATTATATATTTTGATGCGTGAAGACTTGAGCACTAGTAGCTAAATTATTGCTATTGAAAGAGGTACCGACTATTGTACCACCTTTATAGTCTAAAAAAGGTTTTATATGAATTTCATCTACCATAAAACAACAAATTTTGTCTTTTGGTTGTAATGAATTTACTTTTTGTTTCATATAACATAATTTTATCAGCTGTTGAATTTCTAAACCAAGAATTTGTACTTAATGAAATTTTCTGATTGTTGAAGGATTTGGTAATAAGACATTTCCAGACTGTTAAATAAATTTTTATGCTGCGGGAGAGATTGAAAACAAAAGTATGAGAATATTAATGTTTGTGGAGCATATCTTATTCCCCTTTTTACATTTAAGATAAGACAACTGGTCAATAATAAATTGAAATGTATTGTCATAATCACATTCTTGCAATTTTATGGGTAATAAGATATCTTGTATTGAATTAATCTTAGGATTCACATCATCAATAGTGTTTGAATTTGGTTTTATTAGTACAGAGCAAATCATTCAACATATCTAGAAGATTTGTAATATTTTTACACATTGTTGGAAATTTGTTTTTATCAGATTTTGTCAGTTCAATATGTTTTATATAAACAGAAACTTTCAAATTTTTATCAAAAACAACTAAAATTATTATTTCAGGTGCAGGCTGCAATTTCATGTTCAAAAATATGATGTACTTATCTTTGTAAATAACATCCCAAAAATCAGGAGGTTTATGTTGCTTAAGGCATTGATTTAGTTCTTTTAAATTTTGAAAGTTTCTTTCTAAATCATATTGCTCTTTATTCAATATACTTTCTTTAATACCAGCTGGTAATGCCTCTTCATACAGCTTTCTTTTTTAGTTTCTGGATCTTTTCGACTTTTTGGACAGGAAGTCATAAATTCTGGGCAATTTTCAAAAACTGACGGAACTGCATCTGCAACCGTCTAGGATATTTTAATGGTGCAATAACTGTTTTTCCAGTTTTTTTGTCAAAGAAGCTTGTTTGTTCAATATGTCATTTGTTTGAAAATGCAGTTCACAGACCTGCAAATTATATTATTATAAATAGAATATCATGTTTTTATTCCTTTTTTTATATATAAATTCTGTCTTAATAAACTTAGAGTAAAATCATGAAAGGGTACACTTATACATAATTTATTACAATTAAGATTAAATATGGTGATAATAATTTATTACAATTATTATTGCCATATGAACAAAAATAGTACTGATCGAAAGATGACGAGTAAAGAACATTTTCTAAAAGTTCATTTTTACCTGGTGCAGGCATTGAGAAAATGAACAATGAAGTTATAGTATTTCTCTACACACAATACCTAAACGAAAAAGAAACTAAAATGAAATATTTTTGGAAAGTTTTCATTAATCGTCATCATCTTCAGATTGGTGCTATTTTCATTTATATGGGACAAATAAGCTCTATGTAAGTAAATATCTAACCTCAAAAATTTTTCAGAATTAAACGTAAAAGAATTTCCCCTTGAACATTTCGTAAGAATGAAAACCCTTCCTATTTAAAGCTTTCAGACACTGATTTTTTAACAAATCATTTTTCGGAAATGAAAACACTTACTCTGGGACCATTTTTGAATGAAAACCCTTCCTATTTAAAGCTTTCAGACACTGATTTTTTAACAAATCATTTTTTGGAAATGAAAACACTTTTACTCTGGGACCATTTTTTGTAATTGTCCCTATATCTGGGAGCACAACAAACAGGCATTTTCAAAAATATATTAGACTGCAAATGTATAAACTTGATCAAATAATACACAACATATCATGAAAGCAACAACAATACACTCTTGATGATGTCACAGGGAAAAATTTTTGGAGTAAACAGGCTTTTCTTATAGGTGATGAGGTAACTACTGAGACAGAGAATGTGGAAGTAAGTTAAGTCTTAAACAAAAATATAATACGTTAAATAATATTGAAAATAATGATAAATAAATAAAGAGCATAACAAAATAATAAACAGGATAGGTCAGAGTTAACCTCTTCACAAGCTTATTTATTGTATTCAACTGCACACAAGAAATAACCTTAATAGTAATAAGATTATTTCTTGTGTATAGTTATATTAATAATGCAATATACAAGTACTCCTTGATTTATGATTATTTGAGTTATGATATTCTGATCTTACAGTGGCTCTTACAATATTCTGAACTTTGTTATCTTCATCACTTATTGACTGGAAATATTTTTTTGTTTTATTAAAAATGTAATAAAGCAATTTCTTACCATCTTTGTTGATCCACTTTTATTTCTAAATGATTTTACACTTGGGGTCCAAGTTCAATTCTGGATTATTTTATAACTTTGAAGATCTGGGATCAAACCCAGATAATTATATCATCTTAAAGGATTTCGTATTCCATTGTCTATTATTACTACTAAAATTATTAACATTATGGGCCATTTTTGACTTTTACGATAGCAGGGCCGCATTTATACTTTTGGACGTCCTAGACGCAACATCATCATGAGGCCCCAGAAGACCAAATCTGTTTCAGTTAATCAAATTCATACATTTTTTCAAAGTTTATTGAAAATAAAAGTCGACATTTCTATAATAACTGATTTTAATAAAATAAAAATAACACATTATTAGCATACATACATTTGTATAAAAAATTATTAAAATAAATCCGTTCAAATTTAAATTTAAAAAAATTAATAATTAAAAAATTTTTTCTGACTTTGATTTCAGCAAATATATCAATAATGTGAACATAATTAATCAAATCTATTATTTCTGATTCAATTCATAATAACGACAGATCACTTGTTTTATTTTCATGCAAGTTGCTTCTTAAATAATTTTTTATTTATTTCTACACTGAAAATGAGCGTTCAGCACTTGCATTTGAAATAGGTATAGTCAAAAATATTTTTTAAATTGTTTCTATGTTCAGAAAAGTAGACTTTAACCCATCATTTGTAAATTTATATATATTTTTAATTGAAAAATTTTCTTTTTTTATCATTACCAAAAATTGTTTAACTTTCTCATCAAATTTTTCTGAATCAATATACAGTAAGACCCAACTTAACACTGCTCTGTTTAATGCTGTTTTAATATAACATGGTTTTTCCGAATTCTGTATTTTTTCAGTCATCAGTCCAACACACACTGCAGTTAAAGCAAATTTTTTTTTTTCCCAGATAATTAATAAAAAATCTATATTTTCTATTGATTATCTGAAATCGTTTTAATATAACATGGTTTTTCCGAATTCTGTATTTTTTCAGTCATCAGTCCAACACACTGCAGTTAAAGCAAATTTTTTTTTTTTCCCAGATAATCAATAAAAAATCTATATTTTCTATTGATTATCTGAAATTGCACGAATTTGTTGCTTTAATACTTCTATGCCATCACACAGTGCATTTGATATCAATATAGTGTAATATATATGAAAGTTGGTTGTACTCTTAGTTCATATTTATGATCAGCCAGTGTTTCTGAAGATGAGGAGCAAAAGAAACTTGCAATGGATTTTTTCAAAACAAGTGTAACCACTATTACAGAAATTATGGATCAGATACATTAAGCTTAAATAGAACACTGCTTAAACTCTTTTACTAGATTATTAGATAATTTCTAGCACTTATTGAGGGACATTTTGTATGGATTTGTAACTACAGAATAAATATTTTAATAATAATAATAATAATAATAATAATAATTTCATCATAATCTTTCTCTATTTTATATTACCATCATTGCAGGCATACTTAGTGCCTTAAAATATCAATATGATCTATATAATTTTAATTTTTGAAATGATTAACCAACCATTGAATTTAACAAATAAACATATTAAATTTCTAAAGCATTTTTAGATCTTATTTAAATCATATTTTTGTATTACAGTACATAGCTATAATAAATCAGCTGTTATTAACTGGTAATGACTATTTTAAGATAAATGATTGAAAAATTATTTTACCTGAAGCATCTAAATCACAGCTAATAAAGAAAAGTGACAGAAGTAATTCTTCTGCACCATATATCTGCCAGTATCCCTATATAATAAAATACATCATCATCAATAACAATTTTCTAAAATATTAATTATTATAATTAAAAACAAATGATTACCTTAAAACTAGAAAAAAGTTTAACTGTTAGATCACATACAAATTCAATTACATCTTTTTTCTTTGTTTCCTGATTATTTTTGCTATTAATTAAACACTGATGGAATATTTTTAGAATTCTGCTCATATATTCAATTCCAATAATTGGTTCTATAAAAAACAAATTATTCAACAATTTTTTTAGTTTTTTTTTGTTTTCTCTTCAGTTATTATTGGACTTACCAAACTGTTCAGTAGTTGTAAGACAGAGATGTAATATATTCCAAATAGAATCTAAAACATATGATTCTTTAATAATATTCCTATATGTTACTTGACATAATTCCTCAGCTTGTTTTACTATCATCTCACCAATATTTGGACCCTGCAGCCATTTTCTTAAAAATTTAAATGTTTCAAATTTTGTAAAAGTCATTAAACATTCCAACTTAACTGGATTATTACACTGAAATATTTAAAAATAAAAATTACAAATATTTTTATAAATTACAAATATTTTAAGATTTATTTATTTTTTAAGAAAGTTATTTAAGTTACCTTTATAAAATCATTTAAAATACTTTCAGCTTCTTTATAATCAATACAAGAACATATAGCCATAACTATATTTACAATGCAATAAATGTACTGTTTTTTATCTAAGTCAACTTCGTCAATTGATTCCATCCATGGATTAACAACTTTGTAAAAATATTCCTTTGGAGAATTATTACTACTAACAAGTATGCCTTTTGACTGTAATAATATAGAAAATAAATCTGGAGAAGCAGCAATAGTCATCATTTCACAGAGTAATTTGAGATAAACTAAGTTTTTACTTGTTTCAAATTTCATCATAATTGTTTCACATAATTTCTGTGTAGGTATTATAAAGTGAGGATTAGTATTTATATAATCATTCTGTTTATTAAGCAATTTGTCATCATAAATATTTTTATTTTCAATTTCTATTAAATTTTCATCAAAATCTTCTTTAAGAAAATTAACTTTCTTTTTAACTTTCCATTTCTTAATTCTCTTGGGACAATGTAAACAATAAAAAAATTCTGCTAAACGAGATAATTTATTTTGATCCGAGGACTTGTTATCCATTACAGATTTGCACATAATAAAGAAGTTATCCCAGAACAATGTTAATGTTTCTTCAAAAATTTTTTCTAACGAATTATCATTAGTATTTTGATATTGAATATAATCTAATAATTCTTTTGTTTTAGCATAAAGACATGATGATGCCAAACTTGATTTCTCTTCAATCATTGATGTTTCTAATAAAGAAATAAGCTGTAAAAAAATAATAAAATATCTTAATATTTTTAATCAATTATTTAAATTTAAATTTGTTGATTTATAAAGAAAACTGATGTACTGAATGTTGTGAGTACAAAATTTTACATACAGATAACTATATTGAAAAGAAAACATCACATGTCAATGAAATCAACATATCTTTATTTAATGTTTTACAAAATCATCTTCCCAACTGATGCATTTTTTGCCATTTTGTTTGAAGATCCTTTAGCAATCCTAAAAGAAATTCATTTACTATCCTAGAGAGCAATGCACAGCTGCCTTACTAGCTTCATTGTTCTTAAAGCAATTTCCTCTCATCTGATCCTTTATGAAACCAAAGAAATATGGACTATAAGAGAATAAAGAAGAGAATTTCCTTCTTGGTCAAATATTTCTGATCTTATGACAATAATATAGGATCTAATGAGAACAAATTTTATGGTTACCCCAAACTTCTCACCATTTAGAATTAATTTACTTGAACAACAGGATATTCTAATTTTACTGTAATTTCTCTCACTGATAAATATCATTACTGTCTAATTAAGCACATCCATTCTTTGTTGTTTTCAGTAGAGGCAATTTGCAGACAGCCACTATTGGACTGATCTGTGATATCTATGATGTGAGGTCCTGGAGACCCCCAAACAGCACTCCTTGTTTTATAGAACTGTTATAAAATTATGCTAAAATTTAAATTTAAAATTAAATGTAAAATTTTGTTAAAAAAATAATAATAATAATTATAACAAACAAGGAACTTCAAACAGGGTACACTAGTTCCTCCTTCAAGAAGCAGGGGAACTTCCTTGTCTGAGGAGAGAATAAAAACAATGACTTCCATGTTAAAAGAAGAGATTCAGAAATTAGTCAAAAGAGACCGAAAGAAGTTAACATTTTTGAGAAGTGAACAAAGACAACAAAATGTAAGGAATATAGGAATAGCGCAATTTGTCCCGTCAGCATGGCAGCCGTCAGAGACGACGGATGATGGACGGAAACGATCGACGAAGACAAACACTTGTGTGCAACAGAGTAACATTTGTGATGATTTCAAATGGACTTGTGGACAATGGACAGTAATATTTTCAGTATGGATTATGGCAAGAAGAATTAGTAATCAATCCTAAAGGTCACTCTCTCAGGTAGGATGGTCTCGGCAAAACTCACTCACACACACTCATATGATTGTAACAACACTCAATCAGATATTGTAAAATTAATAGTTAGGATTATTGTAAAGTTAAGTTTGTATTTAAATATATATATGTGTAGCTGAATATATATATTATTGTTAATCATTCGCTTCAATTTATATGCGCTTGTTTTAAATAAATATTTCTTGTTTATAATTTAGTTATTTGAGTCAATTTCCAATCCCAGACCTCGGCACCATGGATTCGTGTGCCAAAAGCGACAGAACGGTGAAATTCTGAAATTTTTAACAGTGCAACATCCCCGCAATCCTCCCAATATAACCATTCTTGAAATATTTTACCTGGAGTCAATTTCCAATCCCAGACCTCGGCACCATGGATTCGTGTGCCAAAAGCGACAGAACAGTGAAATTCTGAAATTTTTAACAGTGCAACATCCCCGCGATCCTCCCAATATAACCATTCTTGAAATATTTTACCTATTTTCTAATATTGTTAGGACCTATGCAGGCTTCTTCATAATTATGTTGAAGTCTCTAGTGAATACTGCCAACAGGATATCTTCTATAATGAAAAAGCTATTAAAACAATATATCAATTTTGACCATTTTCTGCTAAACAGTTTCATCATGTGTTCAATATAGCTGACAATTTCACTTTCAAAAGTGAGATGATAGATAATAATACTACTCATACATTTTGCATTCTATTATTCTCAATAATTTACTCAAAAGAGAATATTGCTCATTACTTCTGTAAAATTTTAGATCATTGTTACCTATTAGCATTCAATAAATTTCCAATTAAACCATTGGTCAAATTATTTAATTTTTTAAATATATCTGTTGTTCACCTTCTAATAAATTACTGGAATAATAAAAAAAAAAGATTTTTTTCAAAGATATACAGAATTATTAAATTAAATATTTCTCCAATTTTTATTAATTGGCATAATAAATAGTTTTCATTTTTATTAATTCAAAAATTATTATAGTCATATTAATACAAAACACTGCTTTTAAATTTTTAATAAATTTATTATTGATAATATTTATGAATGCTATTGAAGAAATGTGGATATTTTGGGTAATTAATACCATCACAATGCATAATACTAAAATTTTTATTTTGTTGAAGTTAATGCAATATTTGTAATTTTTAACTAATAAAATATTCAATAATAGGTTTTATGCATAAAAATGTGTCAATAATTACTGATGTGCAATAAATTCCAAGCATATGAGTGATAAACTTTTGTATGCACAAACATATCATTTTGTTTTAAAATTTTAGAAAGTTCAAAATTATTGTATAACACTTTCACTTCACACAAAGTGTATGCACAAACATATCATTTTGTTTTAAAATTTTAGAAAGTTCAAAATTATTGTATAATTTATCACTTTCACTTCACACAAAATTCAAATACTTTTCGCTTCTTCTCATAAGAAATTAAATCAAAACAATAACAGCACAAGTTTAAATGAAAGATTGATATTTATTACTTGCTAAAGATCTTTCAGCTTAAAAAAGCCATCTTCAGTAACAACTAGCAAAAATGACAATAAATAGAACAAATAATTATTTAAATACAGGAATGTTTATAATAGAATTATCTATTAATAAATATTCTTGTATTTAAATAATTATCTGTTTATTTATTACTGGCTAAAGAATAAAATCAAAGAATGTTCTCACTTCAATTTAGGTTTATTAATATTACTGGTTACATTTCCATTACATAGATGATGTAATGGAAATGTAACCAGTAATATTAATAAACCTAAGTGCATCAGTATTATATACCTGATTCTGTGTCTATAACTGTATTATGTTTTTTGTAAACAGTATAAACTATATTAAAATAATCAATATAAAAAACATTATACATTATATAAAACAATAATAATTTTACTGCATATAAATTGCATGTTATATATGTGTCCAGGAAAATACAAAACAATATTTCTTCATGCAGTAATTTATTTAATTTTAAACAGAAATAAAAGAATTTTTGTAAATATCAAATCACAGTTTATTAATTAAAAATTGCATCTTATAATACCATACATAAAAAAATGAAAAGATAGCAGAAATATAAATGTAGACAGTGTTTAAAATGTGCTAGAGTCTTAAACAGTAAAGCGGACTTCCAGTTTCAAACTTCCATGTATAAACAGACTTTCATTTTTGAATTCAAATGTAAGTCAATTCTATTATTATTGTTTTTCATATATTTGAGCTAAAATAATATTTTTATAAATATTTTATTGAAAATTCACATAATCTTCCTGTTTGTATTGCAAAGTTTCAAAATTAGAATAAAAGAAGAGAATGGAGTGAAGTATATACTGTATTAACTGTAATCTAAAAAGACATATGTAAAATAATTTATATATATATATACATATATATATCTGAACATTGTTAGATTCTTGGGTACAATGAATAAAAATTATAACAAGAAAATCTTCTCAGATACAACACTGATTAAATAGAATTTTATTGTAGGACCAAACTTCTAGAAGAATTAACAAGACTGATTACTGATCACTACAATATGTGCCAGACACAAAATGTAAAATTAGGAATGGAAATTCTAGAAGAAAGGATACATTTCGATCTAATTGGGACAGTGAGAGCAGTCAGATTATGTAAAATTTCAGGGATATAAAAAATATAAACTAAGGAAATGGGATTTATTAAAATTTTTAAAATCACATTTAAAAAATATTACTTTGCATTTATGTGGCCAATTTCATATTTATATTCCAGTAATTTGTATATTTCATATTTTGAATGCATTTTGTGTTTTGTTACAAGATTTGTAATCAATAAAATATTAATTAATGAAAAATGAAAATACAGAAGTATACATCATTTGGAAGCATTTAGTATTTTATCGTTATTGTGAAAAATCACCATCCCTAACAGGATCAATCAAAATAAAAAAAAGAATGCATATTAGTAAGACAATAACTTATCACTGTTTACAATTACAGATCTATAGCACACATACAACATGGTGAGGGTAAGAATTTTTTAGCCTCCCTTAGTAGTTTAAGTGTACTAACATATTTTTGTAATTTCATTCAAACACTTTCTCATGAATTTATCTAACAATCATAAAGTTCTGGTGTGTATTAGATTATTGTTTTGGAATTTATTTTTCCAATAATTTGGAAAATCTGGCCAAACCAGACTCTGGAAATATTGCAGAGTCATTGTGTTAGGTTTAGCATTGCTAATTTTGAAACATTATGACTTTGTAAAATTCTTTACTACTAGCCTCTGCTTACTGAAAAGAAAATTTCAAACTTGAATTCTAGAAAACAAATTTAAATAGCCAGAATACTTTTGGCTATTCCATAGCCATCTTCAACTATTCTCTATTATAATTTCATTAATTTTTTCAAAAAATTAGTGGAATAATAATAGAGAACAGTTTAAGAATGCTACTGAAATGACCAAAGAATTTCTGTTGTTTAAATAAATATATATTTTCCATTGGAGAGTTTGAGTTTGAAATAAAACAAGTTTAATAAATAAAAATCAATTTCTTTATTTTAAAATAGTTACCTCATTGAGAATAATGTGATGCCTTAATTCCTTGTCTTCAAATTTGCAATATTTACTAAGTATATATTGAATGCATTCTACAAATGCTTGAACTATGGAATTCAATTCACTGCGTGAATTCTGAACTTTTTCTAAATTTAAACTGAAAGTATATATAAATTTTCTAAATTAATATACTAAAAAAACTATTAACTAGTTTATATACTAAAAAGAATGTTTTAATAAAATTTTCTAATTAAATAGAAATTTGTTTTCATATGATAATTTTTAAATTAAACATTTGTATTTAAAAATTAATAAGATATAAAATAATGTAAAATAAAATCTTTATTATAAAACAAAAAATAATTAAAAAGAAGCTATTTTATATATTTGATTCTAAATGATCAAATAATTCAACAAGTATTTTAAGCAATACTACTAAAATTTATTATTAGTAAAAATATAGTTATTAATAATACCAGCTGGTAATGTTTTTGGCCTTCTATGACCCTCCTCATTCACATCTACTGTGTGTGAAAATGAAACTACAGAATAATTTATATCTATTTCTAAGATAGTAGAGAATTTGAATATGCAACAAAATTTATATCATAAATGTATGCATTAAACATATTGTGGATATATTCTTCAGGCAAATATTTTTGTAAATAATAATAAAAATATCAAAAATATAATATTTGCAGTTAAATTTTATAATTAAAAATGATTTTGTCATCAATGTTAAAATAAACTATAAATTTATTGCTATCACATTTATTTGAAATAAAAATGCAATAATGAGGAAATTTTGAATAGTCTCTTTTTAATTTTAAGTAAATGACAATAAATGATTTTCTCATTAATAAAAAATAGTTGTTTTGATTATTTTTTAGAGTTTAATTTGTTTTATTTGATTTATTGTTATGATAAATGAAAAGGTCATTTTTCATTTATTGAATTTTATCAACTCTATCCATATTTCAGCCTTTTTCTTTAGATAAATAACTCAAACTAACAGCACTTAAAAGGAAACTTTTATTTTTAAGAAATGTTTCAAGCAAAACATTTGCCCTTTTCAGTCACACATATTCATCATATGGACAAACTTATAGTTTAAACAGAAACACAAACTATTTAAACCAAAACAACAAACATATGATGGTTCCTCCCTTTTTAGGAACATGCTCCAGCTTATGTTTATTATTTGAGTTTAAATGCTTTAAATGCATCTGCATAACTATAGGGTCAGTTCATATGTTGAATCTGTATGGCTGAAGTGGGCAAATGTCTTGTTTGAAATGTTTCCTAAAAATAAAATTTTCCACTTAAATATTGTTAGTTTGAATTATTTATTTGAATATAGTTATCAATTTTATGTTTTGTATTATAATGTAATCTTTTTATAATTTCTGAAATATTCATCTAAGAGCAGATTTGCAAAGTATTCTATAAACAAAAGATTTTTATACTTTGATATTCAAAAAATTATTTTTATGGATATTTAAATTATAATAATTACAATAAGAAATAAATAATATTTATCATAAAATTTACCTCTTTCTCATACTATCAAATAAATTTTGATGAAAAGATATCTTATCTTCTATTAAATTTTCTGGAATTTTGCTTAAAAAAGGTAGAAGTTTTGGAAACAAAATCATAGCATTTCCTTGTCCACCACTTTTTAAAACTATCCAAAGTTGAGGGAAAACAGCTTTCTTTGCATTAACATGTTGCCAACAATCCTACAATAAAAATATTCAAACTTCATTATTTTAAAAAGTACTTGTAGTCTATTTTTTCATATAAGAAAAAAATTACTTTTTTAAATCATTACACAATTAAAAATTAATGATTTATTGAAGGACATAATTTTGGATTCAATAATCTGAATTTATCACAAACTATAATAAATCCAAAGAAATAATGATAAAAATAATTTGAATATGATCAAAGTAAATACAATGGAACATGGTTATAACAAACTGATTGGGACTGAAAATTTTTTTCATTAAACCATTATTTTGTTATAGCTGAAGTGAAGAGAAGAATTTAAAAAAGTTGGGGCTTTTCCCAAAGTTAGTTCTATGAGATTATAATGTATTCTTATAAAAAAAAAAATTGCTATTTTAAAGATTTTCTTTGAAAATATAATTAAAAAATATATAATATACTTATCTGTATAATCTTATCCAGTCAAATTTCCCCTAGCTGTTTATTTTTGAAATAACTGCCAAAATGGTGGTGGCACTGTAGCATTAGCATAAATTTAAAATAATTAATAATTTGACAGTTATTTCAAAAATAAACCACTAGAGAAAGTTTGGCTGGATAAGATTATTTGGATTGCATAAATCCCCTTAGTAAATGTTGATTTATGATTAACTATCTGTATATTAGTATAATATACTAATTACTGTTTATTTTACAAACTATATATCTGTAATTACTGTAACTGATTGATCAGTTGGCAAACAGCAGCCTTTACATTTAGGCCTATTTCTCTTCTAAAGTGTACCGATGTCTCCATTAAAAGTGGGCCAGAAATAGGTGAATTTTGCGACCTTGCTTGCTTGAATTAAAGTGCAGCCTCTAAATTTTCAAAATTTGTCATTTCTCATATGTTTCTGATCCAGTTTAAATTTGTTAATTGCATAATTTTTTAGAATATTAAAAAATTTAATTTTTTTTGTTTTTATGATGTCATTTTTTATTATCGTCAATAAAGTAGAATTTGCAATGCCAAAACTTTTACATATTTCAGTTTTTGAACAGTTATCTTTATCAACTGCTTGAAGTTCAACTTTAGTTTTAATAAAATGATCATATTTTCTGAACTTCAATCTGGGACACACTAGATCAGGGGTGGGAAACCATTCTAGTTCCCATGCAATGAAAAAGCTGTAGAGCAGGGGTGGGCAACCTTATATTACTATCCGTTAGTCTAAGCTAGGGATGGGCAACTTTTTTTGTAGAGGAAAAATAATAATTTATAGCAGCGGTCGGCAACCTTTTTTTGTAAGGAGCTGTATGAAAAATTTATGGTGGGCCACGGGCCAAAACAAAAACAATTGATAATAGAATGGTGAGACTACGGGCCCAAAACAAAAACAATTGATAATAATAGTATTTATTAAAAAAAAGTGGGCAACCTTTTTTTTGTAGGGGGCCGTATAGAAAAATTTATAGTGGACCACGAATAGTATTTATTTAAAAAAGAGAAAAACAAAAACAATTGATAATAATAGTATTTATTTAAAAAAGAGAAGGTACATAAAAACAATTGATGATGATAGTATTTATTTAAAAAAGAGAAGGTACAGTACAATTGATAATAATAGTATTTATTTAAAAAAGAGAAGATACAGATATACAATGATGATAATAGTATTTATTTAAAAAAGAGAAGGCATGACAAAAACAATTGATAATAAAAGTATTTATTTAAAAAAGAGAAGATACAGGTATTAAGTATACATAGCATTGGTATTAGATATAATAAAATAATGTGGCCTGTGGGCCAGAGATTGTCCACTTCTACTTTAGATATTGGGAGTATAGGTGGTATAGGGTGTGGGATTGGACAAAATAAAAAAAAAAAAGTTTTTTTTTGAAAACAATGAAAAAAATAAATTATTAAAAAATTTGCAAAAAGAAAGCAGAAAGAGATAAAGAAGCAATAATAATATATTTTATTACTAGGCATATCAAAACATTACTGCTTAAACTTAGTTTAATATCTCTATGAATTTACTAAGTTATTTTATTACTTTTTCTTCAGATTGATTCATTCACATTGGTTATATAAGGGTGACCATATTCTATGTATAATAATAGTTGGGAAGGAGAATTTTTCAGAAGCTAATTTTTTAAATTAAATTTATTAAATTTATTTTTAATTTTTTAATACAAACTATTTACTTATAAATAAACACAGGAGAATCTGGGACATTTTATTCAAAACTAGGACAAATCCAGAATATTTTTTCAAGCCAGGACAGAGAGTCAAAAACCAGGACGTCTGGTCACTTTAGTTTTAAGATCTAGGGAAGTTATCTTATTTGCATTTCTTTCTATTTTTTAATGTTTTTTTTTTTTGGTTGAAAAAGATAATTACAAAAAGAATTCCAGCTGTCGTCCACATTTGTAAAAAACACACTACTCTAGTAATATAAAGTTCTCTCTTTGATTTTGAAATGTGAAACCAAAATCAAAACCAGAGTACAATACTACACTTGTAACATGTGCAGTTAGTGTTCTCATCCTTTCTGATGAAGTGGAACAAGCCGAATGACCATTTCTTTCAATTTGGGGGAAATTTTGTTGCTGTTGATTTAAATGACATTTAAATTAATTTTAAAATAAATTTTAATTCTTTGCAAAACACTATTTTTTCATTATAACCAATGTTTATGAATCATCCATTCTGCCATTTTTTCATAACAACAGCGTTTTAATATAACGTTAACCTATGGACGTTGATTGGGACTGTGAAACCATTTGTTATAACTGATTTCGCTATAATCATGTTCCACTGTATATGTAAACACTTTTATTTTAAATATTTTTAATTACTGATATGTATAGATAATCCTTGAAGTTTTGATGGAGTTCAATTTCAAAACCCACAATTGTAAGTTGAAACAGAAGTGAAAAATGCCCAAAATTTATGGATTTCTCACTTCTAATGTTTATTAGGACACTATATATTATCTTAATAAACAAAGAACACAAAACTACAAGCAGACAAAAAAGGATGCTTTCCATATTTTCTATCATTGGATCAAGGACTCAAATCCATTGAATTACACTGATCAATCACAGAATTAATGGATTTCACTATTAATAAGTACAAATGACTAAGTCAAAGACTACCTGTAAATTTTTGAATACACAATTTTTAATTTAGTTTTTATAAAAATTTATATAATAGTCTTCATTTTTTCATGTTTCTATATTTCTAATCTCTATAATGAATGGCAGATATAGAGTTGAAAACTTGACAAAGGGTCTATATTATTCAAGAGAATATAAATTATAATAAATCACAAAATATAAACACAATATTTTAAATTTTTTAACCTTTATTTTTATATATATATACAGTCTATCCTTGTTAACTCGAACCTCTCTATCTCAAAACCCTTGATATGTGGAAAAAATATTTTTCCCTGAACTTTCAGCATTAAAGAAATGTAATTTCAATGGTTATCTCAAAGCATTTTTTTCAAAACCCTTGCTATCTTGAATTAGTTTATAATTTTTGTGCTAGAGAAATTAAAAATATTTACAAATTTTCCCTCACTTTCAGAGTTTAAACAAAGGATTTTAATTTAACAAAAGAACATAAATATGCTACCAATAACCAGAACAGGAACTTTTTTGTGCATGCTCAGAATACTGAACATGCTGTAAAGTAGTTTCATTTTTTAAGTATCACTTCTAATTGTTTATAGTTTTTGTCATATGACTGTATTTATTCAGTGATATTTTCAACCTTTGATTTATAAGATGCAAGAGTATTTAGATGCTAAATTTTCATGAAAAAGAGTTTTTTTTACACAGTATTAAACACTATGGTGTTATTTATAAATAAAATAGTTTATTTTGGCACGACTGCTTTGGGTGCTTGTTTGGTGATAGACAGAGCGCTCTTGCAGCGGGCTGCAAACTATCAGACATGTTATATGACACTTCCGATCTAAAATATTATGATATTTCACCTGATTTTTTTAAAACATCTAGATAAATGCAATAATAATTATATAAACTATTAATCTCAAGAATAAATAAAATCTGTCTAATGCAAGGAAACTTCTGTTAAATGATTATTATTAATAATTTCAATCAATTTTATTATTTTGTTATGTTTATTTTATATTCTAAAATGTTAAGATTTTTATTTAGATAAAACGGTTCTGTTTGTGGTCTGTACTTTAAGAGGCCAGTGAAGTAGACTATGTGAAGAGCTGAAAAAAATTTTTCATTAAACAAATTTATCTTACTGAATTGTCTTTTCATTTTGTTCTTTATTGTAATTTTGCTACAACTAAAGATGAAATTTCTGAATAAATATCACTTTAATGAGAAATTAGTTAAGTTGGTTATTTTATATTTTTGTGAAAAGCTGATAAATTTGTTTTGCTTATATTATAAAAATGATGATATTAAAATTTATTTTAGATTTACAATTTTTTTAGGTGTATTTTTCATAAAAAATGAACAGCAAGTCAGAAATCTTTTTTAATATATAATTTACTGAATCATACTTTTGTCAGCATATTTTAATGCCATTTTATATTTTAATTATTAAATATAAGACATCTATACTTAAAAATGGTCATCATCTGATAAATATATTATAAAAATATTCATATATTCTTATAATGGATAATAATATAATCATTTGGGATTGATACTAGTGTTATTAATTCTACTAGTATTTTTCTATGAACTAAAAGAATATAATTCCATTCATTTTAAAAATATTTCTGAAAAAATTACAGTAATATTTTTTGAGTTAATTATATAGGATCAAGAAAAAATTTACAAAATTAAATAGGATATTTAAATTCTTGATTTAATAAAATAGTTATAATGTGCAATAATGAAAATTTGGAAATTATGACAATACAATCAAACAGAGAAGAGAAGAATGACTGTAGTGGAAAAGAGAATGGATTCTTAAAATGGAAAAAATTGCCTATATAATAATATTATATAATAAGCAAATAGTAATAGGTGCTAAATAATATTAAATAAAATCTAAAAATCCACAAAATTTAATAAGTTAATCAATAGATGGCACTGTGTGTCAAAACTCTGCAACCTGGAAGATTTGCTTTTCATTATGATGTAGCACTATCTGTTGATTAAGTTGCTAAACTTTATGGATTGTTGAATTATTCAGAATTTCTTTAGAAAGCTTGTTCTAAAAAATCATTGAATAGACAATTGTTTAAATTGGATAATCACAAATAATCTTGCCAAGTTTGATGGCTATAGCTTCTACCATTTAGGCAATTATTGGACATACAGAAACATACAATCCAAAGTATATAAAAAATAAAACAATTTTATTCAAGAAATATAAATAATTATTGTTTAATATTTCATGAAACATGTAATTTATTTTTCCATATCTATCAGAAATATTAATTTATAATTATTAATAACAAATCTGGTTTTTAATATAATTATTAAAACTGAATTACTGAATAAATTTTGCAAATTATTATATAGTTGCCATAATGTGCAAATTCTTTCCTTTCTTATCACTCTCATTATTTTCTGGTGTTAATAACATGCAATTACATTGATAACTCTACCAGGATTATATAAGTGGATGAACGAATCCCTAAACTAAATAGATGGTGCTAAATTTTTTTAATGAATGCTATCAAGTCACCCAACTGGATTGACTTGAAAAATTAGGCAGTTCTATTAGAAAAACAATTGTAATTTTATACTTTAATAAATGTTGTTTGGAAAGAACAAATATTTTCTACTAGTGATGATTCATAATATTTATAACATTTCAATAAATATGAGATTTGAAATAACTAACAAAATCAATGAACAAAATAATTTTCTGATCAAAGAAAATTCCTGTGAATGTTAAGTAATGCAATCAATTTGAAGAATAGGTAAAACATAATATCAAAGCAATATTTAAATAAGTCTCTGAATAAATCTATATAAGAAGATTCATAAGTTATGATTGTTATATTAAAGAAATTGAATAGATAAAATTGTAGATGATACTAAAATAAAAATAATCAAAAGCAGTTCTCAAGAAAAATTTTTATGTGACTGCACTGATCTGAAATTTTATGATAAAGTCATAAGATAGCAAAGTGATAAAGCATTTGCTCACTACCTGAAAAACTATGTTCAATTGTTGGTCACAGACTTTTAGATCTTCCATGAAGGGACCAAGATCACTCCATTAAAACCAATTTTCCAACTTACTGGTTGACCAGAAGATGCAGGCTCTGAGAAGTCATGAAGGTTTCTGAATTCATCATCATGTATATCCCTTGTGAGACTCAGCAACATGATTGAGCTAACTTTTAATATGATCAAAATTGATGTATTTTTATAGTAAATGAAAATAAACTTTTTAGCCAATCAATCAATTGCTATTCAAAAAACAGATCATTTTTTAAATTAACTAAATACGGATTTGGATTAGTAAAAGTATGAGTACTTTGCTATAATCATACTTTACAAATAACTTCTGTTAATTTATTCTAAATAGTTTGTTAGGAGACTGGAGTGGACAAACAAGATACCCGTCTTGAATAAAAAATAGGAAAAGGGACAAAAATCCCACATAAATATTCATTTGTTACTAGGGGGACCCATTTTTTTCCTCAACCGGCCAAAGTCTTGGTTTTTCTGCTATGAATGTTTTGATATGAATATTTTGTTGTGGACATATTAAAAACCTGATGGCTGCATGGCTACATTTGAGAATCACTGTTCTAGAATAACTATATTTTTCAAACTATGCCTGGGTAACACCAAGCATACACTACTTATATTACTGATTGCCTAATTAATAAAAAGAATTACAATTATCAAAAATCCCATTAAACTACTAAATTTAGTTGTAGAATTTTTCATTTCAAACAAAACTCAAGTGATTAAATTTGATATGATCATCATATCATAATGAAAAAACTCAAAATACATAAAAAAATTATTAACATGATTATAATTATAAGTAAATTAAGATACAGAGTAATTTATATCATATATACAAGAATAACATATATAAAAAAAGTACAATAATGCATTATATAATTTTTTGATTTCCTATTCCAACATGAAATTTTATAAGGTATATGAATGCCTGCACAATAACTGCAAATACTATCCTATTTGAAAAAATTCATCTTAACTGTTGAGATCTATTAGAGAACAAAAAATATCAAAAATAATTGATGTTTATCAATATCTCTGATAAAGAACTTGTTCACTGGTACATGCATGACAGAATCTAGTACAAATAGTTTATATGAATAAAATTCACACATACAGTGGATTTCGCTTAATTGGGACATGTCGGGACTAAGCCATTTTGTCCCAATTAAACGAAGTAATAATAAATTCTAAAATAAAATAATGTAATTCGTAGGTAAATAAATAATAGGTAAAAATAATAATAATTAGATAACTATTTTAATGATTTGTTAAAATAGGTACCTAATTATTAGCTTTTTACCAATCTCCTCTGACTTCGTCTTCAACACTGGGCCGCTGATATTCACGACTCGCCCGTTAATTATAGAAAACCATTGATCTAATGCTTTTTCGACTTCTGGATCTTTTCCATCACGCTTTCTTTTGGATATTCCTGGAATTTCTTTCTGTAATGCTCACTCCTCACGCATTTGATTTTCTTGTTGTAGAAAACGCACTATGGTAGATTTTGGTACACCATTTATATCAGACGTTTTTATCTCATTAAATGTGTTATTCTTCACTGCTTATTGTGCTTTTTTCGGACTTTTATGATGCTATTATTGGCATAAAAAGCTTTATTAAAAATTGAACCTTGATATCTCAAAAACGCTTTATATCAAATTTTTTTTTATTCCTGTGAGATTTGAGATATCAAGTTTCTACTGTATATTTCAAATAAATTATTTCAAAATTCATTGAAAAATATTCCTGTTTTTCAAAATTCTGTTTTATTAAATTATTAATATTTTTCAACTTTCTATGTAACTTGAAAAATAGTCCTAGCAATCAGGTATGATAAATGATGATAATCAACATGTAAAAATTTATAAAAGGCTTAATAGACTAAAAAAAATATTTAGTTTTTATAAATAATTCACTTTTTAGATTAGAATCTTCTTCAGTTACATCCTATATCATAGAACATTATTAAATTTAAACTTAAGTGTGCATTAGCACATTTTAAGAAATAAAAATAAGGTAGTTATATATTTAATAAGATTTTATTTTATATAACAATATTACACATACAAAAGAAATTATTAAATTACAAAAATACAATGGAGAAGTTTTGGCTAAAACAATTATGCTTGCATATCATCTTCCATGGATCCATTTATATTTCAGTCATTAATTTAATATTAATAATTTCATTATTATTATTCATGATAGAGGCTCTTGTACATAACAAGTACAGAAATATCTTGCATAATGATGCTTTATCTAATGCAAGATTCACCATAGTGCAGTGTAATGTAGTTCATTTCTGCCCACTTAAATACAATAGAATTTTCTAAAAGACCTAAAAAAAGTATCTTAAAAATATATAAATTCAAATAAACCAAAACAACTCAAAGTGAGGTCTGTTTTTTCAAAGTTGCATCGTAAAATAATTAAGACAACATTTCACTTTAAGTTGTAAAATTCTGTATTTGTATTGTTTTGGGAATCATTTTTCCTTTGGTAACACAGTTGGCTCACAGTATGAGGTTTGATTACTGCATCCAATACCTTTGTACATATGTATTTCTGGTGTCGTACATATGTATTTCTGGTGTCATAATATGTAAATACAAACAAAACCATTTATTTTGATATTTGCCATCTTTAGAAAATTGATAAAATCATATTCCTGACATTTTCTTATTGCTATCAGTGCAATTAAATACAACACAATATGGCAAAATGAAAATTTTACAAATAAACAGTTACATCAAAAATTAAAATATTTCTATCTGAACACACTATTTTTATTTAATTTATAGAATCTATAGTGCTAGGTTAACTTTGCTTTACTATTATATTTCTTAACTCCATTACAATATTTCACTCAGTTTTACATAATCAGTATGGCAACTAATAGGAGATGTGTGCATCATTACACCTTTTAATTTTTATATCAAAATATAAAAGGTGAAATGATGAACATATCTTGAAAACTTTTTTAATAGCAACACACTCCATTGTTCAATTTCTGCTTCAAGCAGGAAATAAGTGTACTATACATAATACAGATGATTCTCACTATTTTCTATTTGTTAAAAATAGTAGTAGTGGTTTATCATCTTAATATTTAAATGGTTAGACATATTAAACCTTTAAACTACTTCTACACTGTGAAAAGTGATTAATGTATAGTGTTTTTATTTGTATTTAAATGGTTTTTATGGAAATTATTATTTTGATTTGCATCATTTCAGTCTGTCAAGTTTTTGAAGAATGCATCTCTGATATAAAGTGGAGTCTAAGTATGTTTCATTACTATACTATACAACTATCTGGCAGACAATAAACTGCAATGATGCTGCATCTTTTGTTTATGATTTATAATTACTATTATAATTTTTATTATATATAAGTTTTATTGAAATTTATTATTTAACTATAAAAATACAGCATATTATTTATAAATATTGGTTTTTATAAAAAAGTCTGTACTTTTGGTTTTGCACAAAGTATTTTTCTTTGTCAGTTCTAATTATTTTTAATTAAAAAATTTCCTTTAGAAAAGAATTATTTTTCTTATTACAGTAGAGCCTCAACATTTGTGGGGGTTACGTTCTCGAAAATTGGCGCGAAAGTTGAAGTTAAGATC